>PHNY01088739.1:1725-16278 GCA_003724115.2 Anethum foeniculum
CAAATTAGCTCAGGGACCTTTATGATTTAAAAAACAACTTCCTCAAAAAAAAATAATGAGAACAAGGACAAATATATCAGCGATAGTTTTTTTTGGTAAAAACATAAAAAATTTACTTGCCATATACCTGATTAACTCTATGCCTTAGTGTTATGTTTATAACCGTTTAGATTTATCCTGATAACATCTAATACTCGTGGATATCATTATGGCATCTCTTCAGGTTGGTTTCCAACATGGTTTAGAAATGCTCAAAATTTTCAAGAATTATACTGCAAAGACATCACTGCTAGACGATTTTAACTTCTACGAAAACAGGGAGCACTCGCTTAGGGCGAAGAGGGATAGGAATAACATGCCAGCTACTCGAGCAGAGGTTTACATGCAAGACTCTATCCTAGTATTCTGATGATTTTTTTGTCATTTATTTTGTTTTTTTCCAATTTTTTTCTTTCACAATTTTGCTTATGTTCTGCAGAAACATGAAAGAGCAGTAGAACGAACAGCCAGAGGATTTGCTACCAACAACTTTTCAGATTCCGCAAAGCCCATAATCCGCAGAACCCAAAAACTCTCTATTCACGAGACCCGACACTGATGTATGCTGTTATAAATCTAAAGGACAGTTTGTCGAACACAGAGTCTTAAGAACAGAGTAAATTGCTGTAGGGTTGACACTTTATGGTTAACTAAACTTGTTCTTTTGTTTCTGTTGTGGGGGAATATTTTTCCTCGCATACATACAACGTATCTGTGATGATCAAGGTGTTTCTCTGACCTGTTTTGATTCCTTTAATGCAAACAAGTGGCGTAATTTATCTTTTTAACAGATTTTTTGGCATGAAAACCTTCAAGCTGTGCGAAAATTATTGTCTCCGTTTTTACAGATACCGAATTTAATATATTGTTTGCCTTAGGAGTTACTTGAATTGTAATTCTTGCTTTTGGTCCTACTTTGTTATCTCTTTAAAATTTTAGAATTAGTTGTATTTTAATAATGAGATTTTTAGTTGCAAAATCAAATATCGTTCTAAGATATCAGATGCATATCAATGTTTGTATGTTCCATTAAACCTTTGAGCTACCTTGGGCGGGGTTAGTTTGAGGAATGAAATGGGCATATTTGCTCAATGCCTCAATCTGTCAATTACTACCATAAAGACCTCTTTACCTTGAAATATTGGTAGACCTCCTATAAAATACATTGTTATGGCCATAAGAAGGGATTGCAGTAGACCTGGAATAGCTTGATTATCATATTTGCACCTTTGATAGACTAGGCAGTGTTGTTTGATGCCACTGCAGTAGAAGAGTGTTGATTTATTGTAGAGTAAATTGCAATGGGCATCCTTTTGATTTTTTTCATTGTCAGTTTGGGACCATTACTTTCACTAATTGTACTTTGCATCCCAGGACGTTTTTAGGCTGTGCACTTTGCATCCTTTTTGTTAATTTTCTCGGTTACCGTTGAATAGGTCAGGGGTAATACAGTAAATTGACAATGTTTAATTGTATTTTGACCCTTAAGGTTTAATATATTTTTCATTTAAGTCCCTGAACAATTTTTTTTACATTTTTGTCCCTCAACTATAAAAATTGTACGGTTGAACCTTTTTAGTATAAATATACGTTTATTTAATTTTTTTTGACACTTTAAATGATATTTTTTAAAAATTGTAAAACAGGAAAGTTGTAGATAACGTAACGATCTTTCCGAAATGATAAGGCTCATTAGAAACAGAATTATAACGAATCGGGAATTGGATAAAATGTAAGTCGAATCAAAAACAAAAGGTGTTCTACATTTTTTAAATTTTTTCGAGAAACATTCTAGATTTGCACAAACAACTTTTAGTTGGATGGACAATAGAGGTAGTGAATTACATACTCTTTTGGTAATCAAGAACCTAATCTTGGTTGTCTTTCTTAGCTTTGACGGAGTACCGGTGGTATTTCACCTTTTTAGATGCAAGCTACGATATATTATTGCTTTTCATTCTTTACTTTAATTACATTAGTTATATTTATAATGAAGTCGATATGTCCTTTTGTACTAGAAATGAGATTTTTCAGAAACTTAAGTTGTCCTTGCATGCTGATACTGATCGCATGAAGTAGTTAACACATAAATATCAGCGTGATGTGGTGTTTAATGTTGATAATTATGTGTTTTTATTCCTCCAAACTTCAAATGTGTTTCTCTTCGTCCACGCTTATCCACTAGCAAAGGTGATTCATTAGCTGTCAAAAAATTTCATGTTTTATGGGCCATACCAATTTGTGGAAATTCTTTGTGAGTCATGTTCTATGTCAATTAATCGTTCAGTTTTCTCGCTCACTATATTTTTCCTATTTCCATATTGAATATATTTTCGATTTAATTTATCTGTTTTGTTCTATCCTACTTAATTTTTTTTAGAATTTTTAGAAATACCATGTGTTGATTTTGTTATATATTTATTTTTGTAAATGTTAAATTATTTGAAATACAAGTTATGTACCATTGCAATAGTAAAAGAAAATCTAATATATAAAAGTTCCAATGCCAGGACTGCCGAAGTAACCATATATCGTACATATTTAAGATACACAATTACCTCTTTTTTCTAATTGCAACTTTATTTTCATGACTTCAACATCTTAAGCCGTTTTTTGTTGTTCGGTAGAATAATTTTCTAGCAGGATCCTTCCTTTTTCAATATGTGCGGAATTGACATGTTTTGCTACAATTTTTGTTTTTTATGCAAATTATTTCTGCAATTTTTTACTGTTTCTGGGAATTTCTATCCTGCATAATTTTCCTTATTTTCCCTGCAGAATTGCCATGTTTGCTACTGTTTTTTGCTTTCTATACAGATTTTTTCACACAGTTTTTTGCTTTGCTGCATATTTTTTCCTGCATATTTCTACAAATATTTTCCTCTTTTATTTTTGCAGAATTGGTATGTTTTTGCTACAGGGTTTAATGCTTTTTTCCATAAAAATTAACTTGCATAAAGCAGAGGAACAACTTTGACATATTATTACTTTTAAAATTTTGTTACCCTGTAGCTATGCTTATAAGCTCGAAATCTCATAAAACTCTTGCAAAAGAAAAATATCACAGAGAAAAAGAGTTTAAAACTAAAGAGCAACTGATAAATGCAAGAAGAAACGTCGATAAAAATGTATAGAGCATGTATTACATTATGATTTCCTTTATCGTTACATTTATTTTTCATATTTCCTCTATTTAATACTAACCCCTTAATTTTTCCATTTTAAATTGAAGGTGATTTGAAGTAGAAACCGTAGACACTGTATTTAATGCTTTTATGTATGTCATCTTCACTAATTGACTTGATGACGTAAAACTTAACATTATCATAGTTTGACCGTAAATCTTCTAGGTTGTATTGCTCTCTTGCTAATAAGATCTGCGTGTTAGGAGTTGTCCCACATCATTTGTGGAAGGGGCAGATTGCGAGTATATAAGCAGCCAGATAACTCCATTAGGATGAGGCCTTTTAGAAGTGACCCAAAAACAAATCTGTGTGGACTCGGCCCAGAGCGGACAATATTATACTATTGTGAAGTTATGGCTTGCTCGCCGCCCAACAAGTGGTATCAGAGCCAGGTTGTAACTGTCCATAACAATCTCACATGGACTCCCATATGGGCCTAGGAAGCGGCAGATGGGCTACCCCGGGATGGGCTTAAGGGGGAGGCAGACGGGCCTTCCAGTATGGGCCTAGGGGGAGCAGATAGCCAGATGGAATCTTGTATGGGTCAAGGGGGAGCCTGGTCTCACTGAAGGAGGCAGATTCAACAGGTGTCAAACCCGATGTGTGAAGGGGGAGATTGTAAAGAGTTGGCCCTCATCGTTTGTGGAAGGGGTAGATTGCTAGTATATAAGCAGCCAGATAACTCCATTAGGATGAGGCATTTTGGAAGTGATCCAAAAACAAATCCATGCATTTTGGAAGTGATCCAAAAACAAATCCATGCGCTGAAGTTATCCACAGCCGGTCTACTTGAAACAGTTATGTTCCTTTGGCTTTGAGGACAAGGGAAGTTAATTGACGCGCTGACCTATAAGATAACTGGAGCACATCACAAACAATTCATATGAGAAAAAAGTGAAGTACTTGTGCTTGAATCGCCGTTGGAACCCACTAAATAAATAATCAAGGGAATCTTACTTGTGTGATGTAATTCGAGCATTTTCATTGTTTATGAAATTTTTAACAAAATTTCATGGGTAAAAAATGTATCATGATATAATGTAGTACATCACATTAAATTAGAAAGAATACTAAAAGTCTATTATAAATAGTACATAACTTAACTAATAACAAGAAGTTTAAACCATACAAAAAACATGACATATGAAAGATTAGACAACATATTCTCAACATTAGACAACATTGGAATTTTTTTTTCAAATAGAATCTTATTTCTCTGCAGCCTCAACTAATACTAGTTGTAAACGTGAGCAAAATAATGTACATAATAAGCATATGGACAATCTTTAAGAAATAGAGCTTTTAAACCATTAAATGCATCAGGTATATTACTAGTACCATCATATCTTCGACCTCTCATATTAAGAATGCTTAAGTTATTCCGTGTGAGAACATCAATATTCTTTCTTAAGAGTTAATGATGTTGTATCAGCCACATTAACAATATAAAAAAACGCTCCCGAATAATACCATGAACATTAACAAACCGAAGCACAATAGCCATTTGTTCTTCATGTGGTACATATATTGCTTCATAAACTAAAATATAGAACTTAGAATCTCCTACCTCATTACAGATTTTATTTCTTACTTTAGAAGCAAGGGTATGCAAAATATCATTTTGTATGACATTTTTTGGTGCTTTTTCCAAAATAAAATTTGTAGTATTCAAACTTAGTTTACCAAATACTTTGATCATCTCAATAGATTACCTCTATTATGAGAAGTTAATGATTCATCCTGACCCTGTAATGCACATGTTTGCAAGCACAAGTATCAAACAACCTCTATAGTAGCTCTCAAACGCAGTCTATTCTTCTTTATCTCTTCCAAAGATTGACGATTTATGACCTTGTCAATATGCCTTGTAACATTGGTCAACCCCTCAAGAGATGTCATTACTTTTTTATGTGGTGAATTACCTCCTCCAATATGCGCCAAGAAAGGACATCTCTCGTTATCAGTAACTATTTTCCAATTCTTGAATCCATCAATAGTAAATGCATGTTGTGAAGATGAATCCTTTTCAAATAGAAAACATGGAAAATAGAATGCTAAATCTTTCGAAACTAAATACTCTAACCAAGGCCATGAGTTAAACCAAGATGCTTGAAATCGATGACGTTGACTTCCAAACTCAGTAGGTGGGTATTCATCTTTGTGTAATTTAGGATGACATGCTCCCATCCTAATTTATTTACACCGAATGTAATCACGAACATTAGGTGGATACTTCTAAATTAGACGACGTAGGCCCGAATCACGTTCAAGGGCTGCAAGATGAATAGGACTAGTTGTAGCTATAGGTGAAGCACTAGGAGTAGTTGTAGCTGTAGCTGTGGATGGAGCAGTAGTTGGAGCATGACTAGCAATAGGTGTAGCACTGGGAATAACTATAGTATTAGGAATAACTGTAGGGATAACGGTAGCACTAGGAGTAGCTGTAAGAGGAGTAACGGTAGCACTAGGAGTAACGGTAGGACTAGCACTGGAAGTAGTTGTAGCACTGGGAGTAGTATTAGAAGTAGGAAAATAAGAGAATAACATCTTTCTTTTTCGACCTTGACTCCTGCTATAAAAATATAAACTTTTAATAAAATAAGCTCAATGTCATTAATTTTAAAGAGCAGTTAGAGATCAAAAATATATGTTTACATTGTTATATAATTTTCGAGATATTAGTAAACCATCAAATTATTATTTCAAAGAATACTTGGAGAATAAAAAAACATATTTTCGACATAACACTCATTCCAAACACTAGCATTATATCTACATTATTAAAAAAATGCATTGATATTAAAAGATACATATATCTAATTCAATTATACATAGGAACTCACAATCAACTACTTACATTAAACTCATACATCATACAATCATACATAAGAAAAGAACTAATTTTAAAAAAAAATAACTAAATGAATTAACCAACCCATTTAAATAAATAAGTAAATAACTTACATTGTTAAAGAAGAGTAGTCGCGACCTGCCCAGCAGGGATGGACAATTTGATAAAGAGAGTGAATCGAGAACATGGGCGACCTAATTTTTTAATAAGGGTTTTGTCCTTTTTCTTTGAGCATCAGTACAGTACATCTTTTTTTGTCTTTTTCTGCTTTGATTTATAAAATTAAAGATGGTAATGAGCTGCCCAACTTTGCTAAGCTATTGGCCCATTATCTTTTCAAATTGTTGTGTAATTAATAGGCTCAAGATCTATACTAGGGTGGCTTGTAAACTTTTTACGTGGGTAAATTTATAGCGGGCTAGAATCATGTATATATTTCAAATGGGCCAGTAAAACTTGACCTTGCTGGAGCTAATCCTAGCCCATCCCATGGTCCGCCCGTGCACCATAAATGAGTTTTCCAAAGTTTTGATATGTATATAGAAGATTAACAATTAAATTAATCTCCAAACAAAACCTAATTTAAAAGAAATCTATAAACCATCAATAACCATGAAAGTGTTCATTTGGGGGGTTCGAAAATATAAAATGAAAAGTTTGAAAAATATCAGTGAATATGTTACGCGCTTGAGTACGGTAGGAAATGAGATGAAAAGAAATGATGAATGTCCCGATGATGTTCGAGTCATGAAAAATCTTATTATGTTGTTACTTCTATTGAGTCGTCAAAAAATTTGTCCATGATTTCGATTGATGAGCTTCTAGGGTCGCTCCTAGCCAGCAAGCAGCTGATGAATCATTATGACGATTATACGAGTTATTTGGAAAATATGTTTGGAAAGTAAAATGTCTGTTACTAACAATCATAACAGTAGAGGTAATAGTATTTTAGGAATAGCACTATAAAAATGCAGAGCCCGGATAATATAGATGAAGTAACAAAACTAGTAAAAATGACTTTTGCTTATTTGGTGCACCATAAGAACACTGCACCATAAGATTAACGAACGGGTGCACTAAAAGATTAAAGAAATTTTGGATAATATATTTATGAAGTTGCTGAAGTGGGGGGTGTTTCACAAAGTGAAAGAAAAGTTCAAAATTCAAACCCGGGTTTGAGGGGGAGTTTTAGAATTCAAACTTAGATTTTCAACGTCAAAAGTTACTGTTGAGTTATTTGTGTAGGTTGTCAACATGCAGGAAAGGTTGAAAGTTAGTTATGTGTATAAATGAAACCTTGTGTATATTAAGTTCACCCATGCAGATTGTGTATTGTAGTTTGTAAACAACATGCAAGGTGGTGGTCAAAAACTTATCTAAAGAAGTAGAGGAGTTAAACCGTACACACAACTCTTACTGTTATAAGATAATATAAGGAATAATTACAGCTAGGGCATAAGAATGTCTAGAAAGGTTGGAATTAAAATCGAAGTGCCAAGTTTTACAAGAAGTAATGAAGTATACAAGTGCACCTAGCTACACAATAGTTATTACAGTCATAGTTAATGAAAGTCTAAGTGTGTAACAAATTATATGATGTAAGCCATGATGTAAAGTGTTAGGGTGAGGTCCATAAATTATCAAAATATTTCTCAAACATAATATTAGACAATACATCCAACCTCTGATTATAAATGTATTCAACCTTGTCCTCCCCTTATGATATATATGTAATGTCAGGCGTGAATCCATCAGTTAATACACATATACTGATTAGAGCATTTAAAGTAATATGTTAATTATAATATTTTAACCGTAATGAAATTGAATGAAATACCATATATAGTAGTTGATCAAAATTAAAGTATCATATTTAAGATTCTTCAATTTTCTAAGAAACCTAATCTTTTAATTAGAACCCAAAACCCTAATCTAATATAGTCTGTTTGGTGTAATAACTTTACATACATCATAACCGGTATAAAAAAGCCATGTGACTAGCTTGTGCTATTTTATTTTACAATATATTTTTTATATTTTAAACGCATGGATATGGACGGGGACTAGATAAATTATAAGTCAAATATACCAAAATACAAAGGTGCGGTTTGGCAATTAGCGGTTAGCCGTATCAGATTGAATTAGTTGTTTTGACTAACTGATTGAGTAAGTTGTTTTGAGTAGCAGAATGAATTTAGTTGTTTTGAACAAAACTATATGGTAAATACATGTTTCAATTAGCTTTTTGTATACATGAGTTGAAAAAGCTCCTCCAAATAGCTTTTTTGAAATTAGTTTTTGTGACCAAACCACTTTGGTCAAACCTCTAATTTGGTTCAAAAAGCTAATTTTTTGCCAAAATCTAATTTTTCGCCAAAAAGCTAACATCCGAATAAGGCTAAAAATTTTAATTTGAGGAGCTAGACAATAAAAGAACTATATTTTAGGGACAATTAAGTTTAATTTCTCAAATTTCAAGTAAAAACTTAAAATATAATTTCACTTATTTACAATGAGCATCACAATCTTCAAATAATAAGTTACTAAACTAGCATGCATTTTGTTAAGTGACCACTTCTCCGAAAACCCGGTGTTAGAAACGGGCTTACCAGGAGCATATCTCATATGAGATCCGCACACACTTGAAAGCCCATTAATTTGGGTTTGAAGAGTGGATCACTAGCTGGTTCATCCCTTTTTGGCGTAACATCTGATTCCTTTATCAATTAATAGGTGGGAGGGATCTCGTTTGGGACGTCCGATCTATTTTTCAATTACTAGGTGGAATCTCGTCCCATTTTTGGGCCACCATAGTATATATTTTTCAATTATCTAGTGGGGATCTCATCCTAGGGGTAAGAGGGACGTTAACTTAGTCCTCCCATAGCGTTGCGGGTTTAGTAAAACTGGCCACTTAACATGTTATTATTTTTGGGACTCAAGTTCGAGTCCTCCTACCGTCAATATTCTCAATAATTTTTAAAAATATTGATATTGAATTTTGATGGGCCCGAAAATGGGACGAGATCCCGACCTGGTAATTGAAAAATGTATACTATGCTGGATCCAGAAATGGGACGAGATCCCCACCAAGGAGTTTTAAAGTTAGAGAGGATGTTACTAATATGAGATATGATCCTCATAAGCCCACTGCCTAATATATTGAGGTTTGAAGCTTTTAAGGTAGAGTGAATGTTAATGATATGAAATATGATCATGATAAGCCCTCTTCCTAATACCCTGAGATTTTGGGAGAATTGATCGGTTAATGCATTCTAAAACTAAAAACTTGTTAGTACTTAAGCTGGTGTGCACCACAAAATAAATTTTTCAGATAACTATCTAGCTAAAATATTTATCATCTCATTATTAAATTTACAAAACATGTATGAATGAATAACATGATTTTTGGCACAAGATTGCAGTTAGTATATTTTTTATGAATTCATTTTTCATATGTAATTTTATTAAAATTGACTTTATAAGAACTTCACTTGTTGTAATTATCCTAGATCACTTCCATAAGTTTAGAACTGTTTACTTTATCGAATAAATTGATAATTGGAAATAGAATGTTTGCAAAATGCAATCCTATCTTACTTTCAATGGGCAATGTTAGTAATGACAGATATTTGTATAATTTGATGTTTGTTCAAGTAAATAAGTATTTTTGATTAGTCTTGTTAATACTTAAGTAGTTGTATACATTTTATTCATCTTTTGCTAATGTGCAAGATTTTTTTCTATATTCTTCTTACTTGGATTTTTTAGGAGATTATTTTCTTAATGGCATTGATATTGATATGAAAGTTTGTACTTTGAAAACTTTTTTTTAATGAAAACAGTGTGCACTATTATAAAAGTGTTGGTGTTGATTTATTTAGTAATATTTTTGTGAAATTTTATAGTCAAGTATTATGAATAATAAGAATTTTAGTATCGGACTATTTGCCTAAACATAACTAAAGTAACAATGCTAATATAAGTAAACTGCTAATGCAATCATATTTTCATGTAATTTGAGGTTGTAAGGCAAAAAACCTGTTTAACAAAAAAAATAATGATATTTTACTCAAGAAAAAGTAATTAATTATGACACCTATATGGATTTGTAATAAAATAAAGGAGGACATTGACTACGAACAAACATATTGTAATCATTAAAATGTTAACTAAATGATTGCACAAATATATTCCTAATCCTGAAAGGGAAAGGTGTCCACCTTAGTCTAACTAGAATGAGAAAATAGTTAGTAAGAAGAATTTCTCCGGTAAATATTAATATTAATACAACTACTAGAACTGTATTAATTTATAAATATACTTAATCATTGATTAAAGAACCCACCTTAATCATTGATTAAAGAACCCACCAAGTCACTAATTGTAATCCATATCTACATTAGTTTATAAGTACAAATAACATCCTGGTTGACTAAACATATACAATACAGAATAGAAATTGCTAATAGTCCAAACAAAACAAGAAGATTTTCTCTCGTTTTATAAATTATGTTACACATCTACGCTTGACCGGAAATAATCCATTCTAGTTTCACCAAAAGTTGAGGGTCTTGAGAAAGGGTTCAGCCAATCAAACTTCCATTTCAGCAAGGGCACCAGCAGGTGACAATAGAACGCCTGCTGGGAATCAATCTTCTAAAGAGTATGTGAAGCATTATGATCAACCAGCTGTTATACCTGCTCTCAACCCTGCCAATGCTACAGATGACAAAGAGGATGAAAAATATGTAGAAAAAAGTGGTGACGAAGAGGATTTGAATACTGAAGATAATTATGATTCAGATGAATATGACTCTGATAAAATCCAAAAGAGTGTCCTCATACGGCCCTCAAGGGCATCGAGGTATGAGTGTCCTCATCTTTGAGGCCTCGGCTGTTGGTTATTACGAGGCTGAGCGATTAAGCAAGAATTCTTAAGGAACAGCCTACAAAATGCCCACTTCCATTGACCAACCTGACAAGAAATACTAGGTGAAATTTATTTAACTAAAATGCAATATATTATCCATAAGAAAACTTTATAAAAGTCAAGAAGAATTTATATAAGACTGCGTAACAGAACTATACAAACCCTTACCATAGAAAGAGGAAAATTGGACATTTATGTCATGTTGTGTTTCATAGAAGGCATCATTCAGCTTGACCAGACATGCCATCTTCACTAATTGACTTGATGACATAAAACTTAGCATTATCATAGTTTGTCGGGAAATCTACTAGGTTGTATTGCTCTCTTGGTAATAAGATTAGCGTCCATTTATCCACAACCATTCTACCTGAAACACTTATGTTCATATGAGAAAAATGTGAAGTACTTATGCTTGAATCGCCAGTGGCACCCATTAAATAAATAATCAAGAGAATCTTACCCTTGTGTGATGTAATTAGAGCATTTTCTTCATTGTTTATCAAATTTGTAATAGAATTTCCTGGGTAAAAAATATATCATGATATAATTTAGTACATCATATTAAATTGAAAAGAACACTAAAAATCTATTATAAATAGTGTATAACTTAACTGATAACAAGAAGTTTAAACTACACAAAAAAACTCTATAAAATTAATATGAAAAATTCAAACATGTATCGACTACAAAATCACACACTGGTATGCACATATGAGTACTTTTCTTTTTTCTTGATCTCTCTGGCTCTCTCTTGCTGACCAAAGAATCTTTTTTCATCTTTCTCATCAAAGTATTATTTGTTATAGAAATGATTTCAATACAGCCTTTGTACTCTGTGCTTGGTGGCTAGTATATATATACCATATTACCATGAAAATGGCGTTACATGTTTGTAACTTATATTCTAAGTTACGGAAAATTAATTCATCCGTCCTTTAACTATATGCTGTTTTTGGTATAGGTCCTTGTTCTATAAAAATAAATATTTCAATCCTTATACTTATAAATTTTCTGATTAGTGTCGTTCTGTCTAAATTTGACTAATGGACGTTAGTCAATTAGGTTCTTCAAGTTCTTGAATTTAGGGGTTTTTGATCTGTTGATGCAATGATAAAATTGAGACTATAAGAAGTTTCGCGAGGTCAAATCAAAGAGATTTATCTAGGTTTCAATGGTGTAGGATGGCCGGAATGGTAGTTCCAGCCACCATTCCGGCCATGGCCATGGTTTTCGGCCACCATTTCCACTACCATTCCGGCCATCCTACGTCATCGAAACCTATATAGATCTCTTTGGTTTCACCCCCCAAAACTTCTTATATGCTCAATTTCAACATTACATCAATCAATCGAAAACCCCCAAATTCAAGAAGTTGAAGAACCCTAATTGACTAACGGACGTTAGTCAAATTTTGACGGAGGGACGCTAATTAGAAAATTTATAAGTATAAGGATCGAAATATTTATTTTTATAGAACAAGGACCTATACCAAAAACAACATATAGTTAAAGGACGGATGAATTGATTTTCCCTCTAAGTTACATTTGAGTAGCCGATGTGATGATACTTTTCATATAATAATAAATAAAATTTGATGTTATATTCTGGTAACTTATTAACAGATGTGACGTTACTTTTTATGTAACATATAAAATTTGTATATAATCAAATAATATTATCTCCCATCTAACATTTAAAAATTGTAACATATTAAATTTACTTCTAATCTTAAAAATAATTTACATACATAAGATTTAGTGTTTAAAGTACTGCTGTCAGTTGTCACTTTTGAGGGTCAAATTGACCAAAATTTGTAAAAATTTACATATATATTATATAATTAAAAATATTTTAAAAATTATATCATTACAAATCACTTTTAATTTATTTTAATATGTAATTTTTTGTGTTTTAAAATAATAAACGATGATTTTATTTTTGGTCAAAAGTTGATCAATTTGACACTAAAATCAACGTGACAACTAAAAAGGTACCGAGAGAGTAATATTTTTACAAATTTAATAAATTTAAATTTTATAATACAATATTATACTAAAATGAAGTCTAAGATTTAATTGAAGTACTAACAACAACAACAACAACAAAAATAATAAAGGTAAGTAGGCATAGGGAATGAATAACTAGTTAAATATTTTCAAAAACTTATCCTTGTGTTTTGTTTTTGAAACTTCAACTCGACAAGGAAACATAAAAGGCACGACACACAATATTTAATCAATTCACTTTATATAAGATATAAAGAAATTATTGCTATAGTCCCAAGAAAAATTATGGTGTTTTTCTTGGCTACTTGCTCGAGAGAGAAATACACATTAAAGACTTGGAATGAGCACACTATAAATAATACAATTACAAAATGTAGTGCCCACTCTATTCAACAGCTAGAGATCCGGATTGTGCATGAGACACGATGCAGCTTTTTGTAGGACCACCATAATCTTGATTTTTCTCCTTATCTTTAGTTGTGTTCCCTTTTCATCCTTTCGTGACACTTGTTCATAGACCATCTTCATGTACAATGTGCTGCAGTGATCTGTTTCTTCTTTTCAGGAAATTGTACATTCTTTTGTCTTGTTATGAACCAATTGAGTGAAGATATCTCCTGAGCTGCTTTGTCATCCTTCTTATCGACATAGTGCAAGTATGCTGTATTAATATCTTAGAACATGTGACTTCTCGATGTAGAACTTCACAGTATTTGATATTGACTTCACGATATATGACTTTTTTATTTGAGACTTAATGGTATAGCTTTACTTAACTTGACGATATTGATGACTTCATGATATCCTTCACTTCACGATATAGCCTTGTTAGTTCACGGTATAGTTCTTCTAGACTTCACGATATATGACTTTGAGATATTTCTGCACTTTATTGTTCTTCAATAGTCTTCTCTGTAACTTCCTGCTTGAACAATCTTCATTGAACTTCTTCTAAGGTGAACTTATTCTATACAAGACTATTACATGTAAATCTCTAAGTTCATTTAGAAATAAGAGCCATCTAGAGGAACATACAAGAAAAGTACATTCAAACCTATCGCTAGTTCAAATGGAATACTCCATTTGTTTCTATAAATGGACACTGCTACTTGAGTAGGCTTATTATGATGGTGTAAACATGTCGTGTACCTATCAATCTCCCCCAAATTGTGGGTAAGAAACTTAGGCACAATTTCAGGTCTACTAACTGTTAGTGTTTGTGCCCTAGAGACAACATTATTATGTTTTTTGATGTAATACATTTGGATTATTAATATTATTGTTCTATCGATTATTCATTTATAATTTATTCAATCTTAATTACTGCGGTATTAATTATTAGATTAATAAATGTCCTTGGAATATGATATGCATTCTATATCTCTAAGTACGTGACTTAGAAATGAGATTATGAGAAGAGTATCGATATTCCTAAAGATCCCTAGTCAAATATTATTATTAAGGGACAATAATAATGCATTGAGACTGGTGTGTTTGTTAACTGATGATCACATCTCATTGATCATAAGTATAGTGATA
>PHNY01088773.1:8421-25684 GCA_003724115.2 Anethum foeniculum
TCCTCAAGCTTCCAACTCCCAGACCTCCACTAATTCTTGGAGCCATAACCTGTTCCAATTCATCCACTTTATCCCCTTTCCACTAGAACCTCGCCCCAACCAAAATGAATTCATTTTTTTCTCCATCCTATCACACAAACTTTTCGGAATCAGAAACATGCTCATCCAAAAGTTTGGAATGGCTTGTGCTGTTGAGTTTAATAAAACAAGCTTCCCTTCCCTCGACAGCTCCTTATTACACCAATTCTGCAGCTTAGTTTCCACTCGATCATTTTAAAAACCAAAAACTCCAGCCAGGGGTGAGCAAAACCGGATATTCTATCCGGTTATTAAATGTGAAGCCGTATATCCGGTTTTTCGGATCACTAAAAATCTAGTACGGTTTTGGTTTAACCGGATATCTGGATAATCGGATATACGTTTAAACCATATCGGAAAGCGGATTATCCGGATCCAAATATTTGATTAGTCGTAATAACTTTATAAGTTTTTAATAAATGGAGATGTTCAATATTAAAGCAAAACTAACATTTTAAAACTATACGTGCGAGTTTAATCAAGTATTTAGGCAACTATATATGTGGGAATTTGATTCTCTTTCTTCTGTATGCATTAGAATTATAGTTGTTGGACTTTTGATAATGACTACTTTGTCATCGAGATGATTCATGTCGTAGCACAATGATCTAATTCATAAATATAAGCGTGAAAGATCTATAGGTTAGATTAGAGCCAAAAACCCAAAAATACTCTTAATTTTCTCTTTAACAAATTAATTAGTTGTTATGTATTATATTTAGGATTTATTTATTTTTAATTAAAAATTAAAAACCAGATCGGATCAGGATATCCGAATTCTTGTAAAAATGTGATCTGGATCCGTATCCTAGTTTATGGAAAAAATCGGATTGGATATTCAGTCCACTTTTTCCGGATCGGATATTCACATTCAAGGATTTTTTTTAATCGGATACCAGATCAAAAATTCGAATAATCCGATTTTCGGATTTTTATGCTCACCCCTTAACTCCAGCCTTCTCCTAATCCACATACATCGGCATTCCAAGATACTTACCAGGCTTATCAGTTTCCCTCACCCCTAAGCTACTACAGACAAGAGCTCTATCTGTTGCATATGTATTAGGAATGAAAAACACAGTAGATTTATCATAGTTAACCGCTTGTCCCGACAACCTTTCATACCTCTACAAAATCCCCTTCATATTCAAAGCCTCTACATTTGTTGCTTGAAAGAAAAAATAACAATCATCTGCAAATAACAGATGAGATACAATAGAAGCTCCTCTAGCAACCTTAACACCATGAAGCAGACCTGTTTCTTCAAAACTCCTAATAATGGCACTTAAGCCCTCTGCATATAGAATATATAAATAGGGAGAAATAGGATCTCCCTGCCTAATTCATCGACGCGGATGCACATCACCAAAAATGCCACCATTGTGTAGAAAACTATATGACACTGTTTAAACACATGTCATAACTATAGATATCCAAGTCGAGTGAAATCCAAACCTTTGTAATATTTGTTCCACAAACCTCTACTCCAATCTATCATATGTTGTACATATCAATTTTTACACCAACCACACATTTTTTACCTTGCATTTTCCTCCTAATACAATGATTAACTTCAAATGCAATCATTGCATTATCAGTTAACAAATGCCCTTCGATAAAAGCACTCTACTTGTCCGAGACAATCGAATTTAAACATGGTTTCAACCTATTTGCAATAACCTTAAATAGTATACACATCAATACGTTGCATAGCGAGATAGGTCGAAGATCCTTCATCTGTTTCGGATGCTTCACCTTAGGAATAAGACATACAAGAGTACGATTTAACTCCCTAAGCACCTGTCATGTATCGAAAAACTCCTGACAAATTGCAACAATATCATGTCCTACAATACTCAAATACGTTTGAAAGGATATCGGGTTTAGCCCATCAGGGCCTGGTGATTTATCAGGGTGCATAGCGAAGACCGCTTCTTTAGCTTCCTTCTCTGTAATAGGTAATACCATACCATAATTTTGTTCCTCTGAAATTTTATTCACCATATACTGTCTGGGAGTTGTTCATCCGTTAACGTAGTACTAAAAAGAGTATCAAAATAGCTTGTAATAAGCTCCTGAATTTCATCCTCTATCTCCTTCCATTGCCTAGTATCATCCCTCGGCCTTTTTATTTTATTATGCTCCTTCCTTGTAGATGCATATTTATGAAAAAATCGGGAATTTTTATCTCCTTCTCACAACCAAAACTGCTTAGCTCTCTGTTTCCAATATAATTATTTCTTTTCTAACAGCCTCAAATACTCCCATCGTGCCTCTCTTTACGTCTGAATTCCAATTACATCTGTTTGTGATCAAAGTCTCTTTAACTCCATTCTACTCTCTACCAGTTTTTCTTTCATCTCCTTAAGCATTTCTCCACTCTATTCCTTTAACTTAATACAACACTGAATCATCTAATTCATAATATATATACTTCATCTTTATTCCAACACTCATGAATTATATTACGACATTCTTTGTCTTCGATCCACATATTCTCAAAATCAAAACCGTTTACCTCATGGTACATATACTTTTTATTCAACTAGAGATATAATAGTAAATGGTCGGAAGTTGATACTTCTAAAACTTAAACTTCTGCAGCTAGCAACAGTTCACTCCATTGTCTCCTTACCATACCTCTGTCTAGCCATTCCTAAATCCACTGATCGGTACCTCTCGACTTCTCCCAAGTATATCTCTCCCCTGTGAACCCCAGGTCCATTAAACCACAATCCACCAGTGTTTCTGCAAAACCTTCCAGTAAATGTCGAGGGTGAACTCTACCTCTCCTTTTCTCTTCATAAGTTAAGAGATCGTTAAAATCTCCTATAATGCACCAGGGTAGAGTTGATTTCCCAGCCAACTCATGTAACATATTCCATGATTCCAATCTACGATATCTTTCAGGGTACCCGTAATAGCCAATGTATCTCCAACGACCAATTTGATCAATTATAACCTCAAAGTCGATATAGTTACTACAACTCTCATTCACTTTAACACCTCCATTATTCTTCTAAAATAGTGCTAAACCCCCTCCCCCATGACCATGGGCTTCCACAGAGCAACAACCAACAAAACCTAGCCTTTTATAGACTTTTTCAATTTTATTTTTATTTTTCACTAAAGTTTCACTCATAAAAATAATGTTGAGCCTATATAACGTATTGATTTCATTGAGAAATCGAACTGTACGTGGGTTGGCCAGCCCACGACAGTTCCAAGCTATTAGACTGATAATCTTTGGTGGGCCTGGTGTTAGGAGGAAACACACACACACACACACACGAGATTCAATCAACCAATACAGAGTACACACATAATATATATGACGCGGCAAACCCACGTCCCAACTTGTATTATTAATCAAAACAATTATCAATAATACATCAATACATAGCACCTCAACGGTGTCTCAAACCCAATACTTAAGCCAAACAACGCTCTAGCAAACAATCAAACAATAACACCACAATGGTGTTCCAAACTAGATACTTGAGCCAAACAATGCTCAAGCATCTCCCAAACAATACCTAAGGCTACATCTTAAGTATTCTTTATACCTTTCAAACAATACGACTATGTATATATAGTCATCCCAAACTTAGCCACCAAGACATACCTAATCCAATCATAATAATAATTGTATGCTCATACAATTATTACCCAATCCAATTACAATAATAATTGTCTACCCATACAATTATTATCCATATCCAATTATAGTTATGTCTCGTATCACCAAGCCCATACAGCCCATTGGGTTGAAACCCAACAATCCTCCCCTTCAACCCAATACTTCATATCAGATTGAACGGTACCCATCAAGCCATCGACGTCCGTTCGCTAATGCCTCCCCTAGAACAAGAATCCTTTTCATCTGGTTCTTCAAACTTTTGAGAATCACTAAAACCCATATAGTGACCTCCAAACCACCGTTCTTCATCATAACGACATATCCATCTACAAAATCACATTCATCAACCACTACGAGTGCCCATCCCTCTGTTGAGTCACCCGATCCTTGCTTTCACAATCCTTCGGTCTCTTGAAGAAGAACACCAATATCATTCAAAATCTTCACCTGGTTGATCAAGCCACTGAAGTAATTGCGATGATCTCATCTATCTTCTTCCATCTCGAACCCGAACAAATTGATCCACGGTGCAAGTCAACCGTCAAACCGCACGTAACTTTGTCAGCAAATCCATCATCGTACTCCGCCATACATGTTGAATCTCGAACTTTCCTCCAACCCAAATCATCATGAACACGAACCTCGGCTCTTGATACCACTTGTTAGGAGGAAACACACACAGATACGAGATTTAATCAACCAATACAGAGTACACACACAATATATATGACACGGCAAACCCACGTCCCAACTTATATTATTAATCAAAACAATTATCAATAATACATCAATACATAGCACCTCAACGATGTCCCAAACCCAATACTTAAGCCAAACAATGCTCAAGCAAACAATCAAATAATAACACCATAATGGTTTTCCAAACCAGATACTTGAGCCAAACAATGCTCAAGCATCTCCCAAACAGTACCTAAGGCTACATCTTAAGTATTCATTATATCTTTCAAATAATACGACTATATATATATAGTCATCCCAAACTTAGCCACCAAGACATACCTAATCCAATTAGAATAATAATTGTCTATCCATTCAATTATTACCCAATCCAATTACAATAATAATTGTCTACCCATACAATTATTATCCCAATCCAATTATAGTTATGTCTCGTATCACCAATACCATACAACCCATTGGGTTGAAACCCCACACCTAGAGTTCAGGACGAGCCAGGTGCAAGTTTTTTGGCCCATTAGCAGATTTATTCTCTCCAATTTGCATGATATCCTCTCCTGTATTTTCTCCACTGATCTCTTCTTTTACTCTCCTTCTTTTCGGGTCAAACACTACTTTCTCCTTTCCAGAATTACCTTTCCCTCCATCTTGAATTTGAACTTGATTTGACATATCCAAATCCCCACTATCTCGCGATTTGACTATGATTCTACCCGTATCTCCTTCAATCTCGCGCAACACACCTTCCACCTCCATGAATCTCTCCTGCTGCCTGCTACCACCATGACCGCCTTCTGAGGACTCCCCCTGGCTTTGCTCCTTCGACCACATGTTCTCAGTACCACCTAAATTATGCAACCATCGTGACCCGACATTTTGCTTAACCATTCTTGACGGAGCATGCAACCAAGCTCCATATGTTCTATCAATCAATTTATCCAGGATAGCATAAACAATGATACACTCTTGTTCAGAGTGTCCAATAACTCCATACATAAAACATAACGTACTTAATCTTTCATACTTAAAATTAATCCATCCCCGATTATCTCATTCTCTCTTAATCTTCATCATTCGTTTCAAAGGTTTATCAACATTCATGGCTATTCTGATTCTAACAAATGACTTTTACAACCCATCAAATTTTTTTGGATCTGATTTAATATATTTTCCTATTGATGCTCCCACCATTTTTAGAATATTCTCTGAAATGAACCCCTTAGGAAGATCATAAACTTGCACCCAGATTTCAAACTCTTGCAGCTTTACCGTACATGGATCTTCCTCACCCTTCAACTGATGCAAGATGAGCATTGCTTGCTCAAAGAACCAAGTTCCCCCATTTATTACCTTATGTAAATCCATTTTATAATAAATATAAAAGAATACCAGAATCCTCCCAAATCATACACTTTCATACCCTCTTTTTGCCTCCACAATCATGCCATGACATTCCACATAGCACTGAAGTTGATTTTCTTCTCCGTGAAGAATTTCCCTACCAACACATATGTGTGTTTTAGCTTTGTGACCTCACCACTTCCAACTATAATCCCCCCTTCCTCTTTATTCTCTAACGTCATATTTGCATATAGCTCCTCCAGAGATGGTTCAGACCTTGCCTTACTTTATAGATAGAATAAAACACTAATGATTACACATGCTCAGAATGATTAACAAAATGAAAACAAAACTATCAAGAATGACAGACATACTAACTTGCCATTTAGCATGACATATTAGTCGTACTTAATATATTATAGAGCTCAATAAACGTTTTTCAAATACAAAATTGTTTTCCTTAAAAATAGGAGTTTGTTTAGCTTTTAAACTCTTTCCTTCTTGTTACAACTCCTATACGGTTTTACATACATACATATTGGAAGATTAGTTTCTGAACATTTTTATTTTTCTATTCTTCAATCAAACATTTACATTAACGTTAAAAACAATCCTAACTAATTTGAACGTTGGAATTAGATTCTAACCGTTGCAAATTGTTAGAATAGTTTTTAAACGTTAGATATATGCTTATACATAGTGTTTCTTGTATTCATACGTTTAAGAACCAAGTGCAAAAAACACATTCAACTCAACACCTTTCATTGTTATATCTTTTAAAGATTCTCTTGAGCTCTTAATATATTACATATGATATATATTTTAGAGTGTCTATAGATTTGAGTTGTAATTCTTTTAACTTTGTATTTTTCATATTGTAAAGAGTAGTTGATGAAGTAGTGGCAAGGGAGTCTTAGTGATCGTGGAGTATAGTGCTCTAAGGAACTCATTCTTCTAGAAAATAAGTTGTTCAAGGATCTACGGAATTCAAGGAGTAGGACGCGAGAAATTCAGTGTTTAAGGAAGCAAGCTTGTTAGAGAGACTTTGGAGTTCAAGTGAGCTGTTACTCAAGGGGAACAAACTGTTCCAGCAAGCTATTTTCAGCAACTGGGTGTAAAGGGAGATACATTATTGTATCTTGTAATAGTTGATTTCGTTGATCAATAATATATTCTCTTACTGGGTTGGTAAGGGACTGTAGACCATAGGGGATTAGGGGTCAAACCTGGCTAAAAGATTTATGTGTTCTTATTTATTTTCTGTAATTTACTTTCGTTTATTAAGCTGTGATTTTGGTTAAGTGAATTCGAGGGTTCGTTGGATTTCTGGATTGAACTCGCCCGAAAGCTTGATATGCGGTTTGTTTACGGTGTTGGATGAGGGTATCAGCATGCTGATAACATGAAGAATGATTTTGGTTAAGAAAACTAATAAAACTTACATGTTTTTGGCCAAAACAGAGGCTGCCGGAACCGGGTAGAGCTCGCCGGATTTTGCAGCTCCACCGGTGAGTTTGTCCCGACCCGGTAAATCGGTTGGCGACCCATTGACCCGTATAATAAACCCGATTTTGAACCTGTGCAGTCCAATTTTCTATCTCTAAACTGTTTTTAGAATTTTTGTTTAAAAATAATTGTAAAATCCTTAAAAATTGTTTCAATTACTAATTATTTAAAAATTATTTATTTATTGATTAAAATAAAATTTTAGAAAATAGAATAATTCTGAATATTATTTTTCTAAACTTATTTTTCTAAAATCCAAATTAGTTTTAAAAATACCCCGATTCTTTTAAAAATTATTATAAGCATAAAATTTTATTTTAAAAATGGATTTATTTTTTTAAGTACTAGTTAACGGGCCCGTATTCGTCAGAAAGACGAGATTTGACCCGTTTTTGATTTTAAACATACCTAAACGAACCGTTTAATAAATTGAACTAAATGTGACGTGTCTTATGTGTTATGTGCATTATGTAACTACGTGCATTATGTGTATTGTGTGCTTATATGACTTGTGGTGTCAGCTAGATAATAATATTATTTATATTATTTCTTTTGTAAAGGGTTAATGAAGGGGTAGACGTTAGTTATTGAGACGTAGAAATATGTCGACTGAGTTGTTTTTTGGTTTACTAAAATAGTATTTTGGTTTCTAGAATCGAGACTAGGATTTAGCCAGGCAGTTGAGGTTGGAACTTGAATAGTTTGTTTGGATTGCTAGCTGATCAGACAAGTGTTTTTCCTCTATTCTAAATTCAGAATAATTAATCATTTACATTCAAAATTGCATCTGTTTTATAAATACTCTTGTTAGCTCTTTATAGCTAAATAATCTATACTTTATTACGACTCTGTTATTCTAGTAACTATTCTACTAGAATATTATTCCTTTGCGAGGATAGATAGTGACAACTATGTTATCCAGTTATATTCCATACATTGATAATTATTTATTGGATTAGCGGAGAACTAATTGTTCGAGTTATTATGCCATCAGTCAATGAGACCACTCCGGACCTAGTGAGAGGGCGAGTGGTTGATAAGGAGATCGATTGAACCGACTCCTTTTCTTGAGATTGGAAGGCGTAAGTGGCCGAGACGCCGACCCAGCGATTATTATTTTTGGCCAAAGTGTGTCAGGGTACCCATAAAGATTTGTGGATAGGTGAAAGGTAGATTTACTTGGAGCCTACCGGCGTTGCTTCGCGACTGATCATCGGCAGCAATGTAGCGTCATACTTGGTTTCCAGTCTAATTTATTGTTATTAATCGCAAATAAAATCAAATGAAGGTTAAAGATTTTTATGCTTTTACAGTTTTTGATATATTGATGTCTTGAGATTGTTATATCTGTTTATCAGTTCGTATAGCTTACTGAGCGATTTTGGCTCACCCTTGTTTATCTTGTTTAATCTTTCAGTTAAACCTGATCATGACCATCATACGTTATACAGCCAGAAAGGCTGTGTATCGAGGACCCCCCAGATGAGGGTTAGGTTTCGGATACCTGAGCAGGTAGGCTTTTGGAGAGTGGAGACTGCATAGATAGTTATTTTGTAATAAAAACTGGAAATAGTTCTAAAACTTAATTAGTCTACTCAATATTGATATGATGTGTACTACATAAAAGAGATAACTATTAATATTCAATGATCATGTACACTTATACATAAGAAAAATTTATAATATGTGTTTGTTGAATATTGATCTGAATTTTTTTTGTACTATTTAGATTAAAATCAACAATACAAAATATATGGACATTATCGGCTAAATAATTTAAAGAAATACAAGATTATAAAATTAGTTATTAATATTATTCTAACAATTATTGGTTTATACATGATACTAGATTATATATAATGATTGATTCGTCAAAATAAAAATATATTCTATGTTACTCATACGATATTATATATTCTTACATACAGATGTCTTGATAAAAAACTATTTTGAAAAAGGAACATTATAGTTAAATGACTAAGTGTTGAGATGATAACTTTCCAGAAGAAATAACTAAGAATTCAATGAAATAAGGGTGCTGGCCCTCTGACACAATTAGCATAATAACCCGTGCGAGACACGGGTCATTTTCTAGTTTTTTTTTTTGCAATATGTAGTAAAATATTCTCGATTATTTGTTTATTAACAAAAAAATTTAATATCGCATGTATATCTCAAATAAGTTGAATGACTATCGGTGTGTATGATTTATATGTAAAATTTTAATTTTAATACTTATATATTTGCATGTACTTGAATGAGTACAAATAATATAGCATTTATGTGCTTAAATACAAAATAATAATACATATAATTAATTAGCTAGTATGTTCCCCTGAAATAAAATAGCTAAGTTAATAATTTTTTATACATAAGATATTATAAACATTTCGCCTTATTGGTAAGATGTTCTTGCTGAGCTCGTAATTTATATTTACTAAACGTAGAAAGTGACGATGTATTTTCAGCTGGGTCATGTAGTCAAATTTTGAGTAGTTTTTGAACTATTGGTCATGTAGTACACATTTAGATTATTTATATATAAGCGATTCCACTTTTAATATTTTTTTTAAAGAAATTAAACACATGTACATTTTATTTTTTTTATATTGAAAAAGATACGAGACATATTTTTAAACTAAAAATTGATTAATAAATAAAGTCATGATTCGTTTATGTACTATGCTTAACCTTATATCTTAAATTCAATTCTTTGAAACTATACAAATATTTCAGTAACTATGTTTAAAGTTAAATAAAATATTCACTATTTACGACAGTCACATATTATGTGTATAACTAAAAACACATCTGACAGTATGGTGTAGTGGTATGGAGATGTATAACTGATTGAAAAACTTGGGTTCGATTCTCATAAACCACATTTTTTACACAAATATTAAAAATAGGGGTAAGTTAGTCATTTCAGTAATGAATAAAATGTCTCATGAATTTTATCTCCTTGTTGGTGTATTATATATATAAAGAGATAAAGAGAAGAGATTTTATATGTATCTAAGGACAATTCACTTTGTTTAAAAAGATTAAATAAGGCATCAAACAACACATATTGAAAATGTGGCCCTTTTTGGCACACATTAAAACACAACTTAAAGGGGTATTTTTGAGAAACACAAGGTCGTGTGACATTTCTTCTTTGCACGAATTTTTGATTCAAACGTTTCTTGAGATTGGAAGGCGTAAGTGGCCGAAACGCCGGCCCAGCAATTATTATTTTTGGCCAATGTGTGCCAGGGTACCCATAAAGATTTGTGGATAGGTGAAAGGTAGAAATACTTGGAGCCTACCGGCGTTGCTTCGCGACTGATCATCGGCTGTAACGTAGCGTCGTACTTGGTTTCCAATCTAATTTATTGTTGTTAATCGCCAATAAAGGCAAACGAATGTTAAAGTTTTTATGCTTTTACAGTTTTTCATATATTGCTGTCTTGAGATTGTTATACATGTTTATCAGTTCGTATAGCTTGCTGAGCGATTTTGGCTCACCCTTGTTTATCTTGTTTAATCTTTCAGTTAAACCTGAGCATGGCCATCATACGTCATACAGCCAAAAAGGCTGTATATCGAGGACCCCAGAGGAGGGTTAGGTTTCAGATACCTGAGCAGGTAGGCTTTTGGAGAGTGGAGACTGCATAGATAGTTATTTTGTAATAAAAACTGGAAATAGTTCTAAAACTTGATTAGTCTTTTGGTTATTGGCGTAACTTATTTTCGAAGTTATTCTAATAACACTAAGTGGTTTGTAATAACTCTATATTTTTTTTGGTGCCTGTTTCATATAAAACCTGTGATCGATCCAGTGGTAAGTTAAGAGGTCGTGGTTATTTATATTTTATTATTATCCAGGTTATGTTATATTATTTGTTGGTTGGTGACTTCCAAATCTAGACCCCGGATTTGGAGGGCGTCACAGGTTGGTATAAGAGCTACAAGTTTGATCACTGGAACAGGTTTAGGATAGGTGCATGTTAAGATAGGATATAGATCACATAAGATAGGGAATCGTCTAAACTCATATCGAGTTTGTGTTGAGACTATTGGATATAGTCTTGACTTGGTTGAGAGAGCGTTGCGAGTGAGTTTCATATTGCGTTTGTTGAGTATTGTGGTATTGATTTTAGGTTCCTGCAAATAGCGCTGAGATGTCCGAGGAGAGGAGGTTAGAGGGCCCGACAACTTTGTCGGGTAGTTCATCGTCTGATCCAGTGAGTGATCCATCCGTGCAGAGGGTGGAGAGTAAGGGTAGTAGGGCTGGTGAGTCTGAGGTCCAGGCAGTTAGAGAGCCTGTTGGGGAGGCAGTAGTTGAGGCAGAGAAGGCTGTTGTTCCAGTACAGCTAGTTAAGGTTCCTGTTGTACCACCGCGCCCTGTATGAGCATTGTCTAGGATGCTTAGGGCTGTACGCCAGAGGGTCAGAGATATGACAGCTAGGATGGCACCGGCTTGTTCTGTTACTTCTAGACCTCCGAGGGGAGAGTCAACTATGGTTCCGTACCATAAGTACCAGACTGTGATGAGTGAAAGGGATTTTATGAGGGGTTAGGTTGCTGAGCTTAGGCTTATGGTTGACATCTTGACTGCAGCGTCAGGTCGTGGAAAGGCAGCCCCTGGATCAGAGATTGCTACGAGGGTTGGAGTGTTAGAGGAGATGGCTTTGAGGTGGATGAAGGAGCTTCTTTCGTCTAGTGCTGGTGATGTTGACCCGCAGCAGGTTATGCGTATTCTGAGGTGGTTGTTGTCAGAGCTCCGTGTTGCTCGAGGAGGGAAGGGTTAGTTTATGGTTAGCTTGGTTATGGAGCAGGAGTGCAGTTCTAGTCTCTTGGATCCTGTTCCTGTTTTGTGGCATACTGAGGCATATAGTGTGTAGTTGCTAGATGTTGGATGCTATAGTTTGGGTTTTTGTGTACATCGTGCCCTTTCCCAGTCTAGCTAGTTGCAGTATCGTATTTTCTTTTTCTTTCAGTCAGTCTTGTACTTTTCTTTTCTTTTGGTCAGTCCTGTATCAGCAAAGCGTAGTATGCTTGCACTGTTCATATATCTATGAGATCTATCCTTTTGCAAACTTATTATTGCTTTACTTTTCAGTTAGTTATTCAGCTGCCGACTTATTATTGCTTTGCTTTCCAGTCAGTTATTCAGTTTTGCACAGTTCATATCTTTATATATTGTGATCTTCTTTTATATTTCTATATTATGTTCAGTCTGTGAGATAACGAGCAGGTTATTTAGTAATGAGGCAACATGCTGTCCACAAAAGATTTCTTTTACCATGCAAAATTAAATTATTGCGATATATATTATTTTATCAGCATGCTTGCAGGTTACTAAATAAATTGCTTGTTTTCTTATCAGTGTAATGGGTTCCAAAAAGAAGACTATTTCTGTTAATCGTCCCGAGGGTTAGGCAGACCCAAATTTAGCCCAAATGATGGCATTAATGCAGCAATAGATGACCTATACGACCCAGCAGCTGCAACAACAACATCAGCTTCAGCAACAGTTTCAGTAGCAGCAACAACAGTTTCAGCAGCAACAACAACAGCACCAGTAGCAGCGAGTTCCAGTAGTAACTTTCAAAGCTTTTCAGAATGCCAATCCACCAGAATTTAAAGGATCTGCTGATCCAACTGAGGCAATAACGTGGTTAAAAGAAATGGAAAAGACTTTAAGATTGGTTAAGGCAGGTAATGATCAGAAAACAGAATTTGCAAGTTATTTTCTCAAGGGAGAGGCCAACTATTGGTGGGAATTAAAGAGAGCGCTAGAGCCTGAAGGTATAATTCCATGGGAGCGATTTACTGAATTGTTTCTAGAAAAGTATGTCCCTTTGGTCTTACAGGATCAGCTAGAGATAAAATTTCTGGAGCTTTAAAAAGAAAATCTAAGTGTGACTAAGTATGAGACAAAGTTCACAGTGCTGTCAAGGTTTGCCCTAGATTATATTGATACAGATGAAAAGAAAGCTAAACGATTTCAGCAGGGTTTTGAAACCATGGCTTAGGAGTAAGGTAGCAGCTTTTGAGTTAAGATCCTATATTGCAGTGGTTCATAAGGCAATGGTTATAGAGGGAGACAGTGAGTTGTCCCAGAAAGAGCGTGAGGGAAAGAAAAGAAAGGAAGAAACTACAGAGGGGAACCAACATTTTGGTAATTCCCAGAACCGCTTCAACAAGAAACCAGAATTTCAGCAGGGTAAAAATGTTGGGTTTAAGAAGCCAGAACCATGGAATGGAGGACCCAGTAATCGTATCCAAAGTGCTAATTAGCAGAAGGGTAATCGACCACCGATCCCAGAATGTCAGACTTGTGGAAAGAAGCATACTGGAGTGTGCAACAAGGCCAACATTGTTTGTTTCAAGTGTAAGCAGAAAGGACATTACGCCAGTGAGTGTAAAGCTCCAAAACAAGGGCCTCCGACTACAGGTTGTTTCAAGTGTGGAAAGCCGGGACATATTTCTCGAAATCGTAAGGTACCATAGGCCGCACTGAATGTTTTAAGGATTACAGCACCGCCACCACCACAACAAGAGCAGCCAAAGGCCAGAACTTTTAATATGATAATGAGGGATGTTGTGCAGAATCTAGAAGTGGTTGCAGGTACGCTTCCCGTCAACTCAGTAAATGCTAAGATGTTAATTGATTCTGGAGCTACAAGATCTTTTATTTCTAAGGAATTTGTTGATAAGTTGAATTGTGAAGTTTAACCGTTAGAAAAGGCTTTAAATATAGAAATAGCTACTAAGAAGCGAGTTCTCGTTAATCAAGTTTGTCCGCATTGCGATATTGAAATAGCAGGACATCATTTTTATGTCAACTTGATACCTTTTAAGCTGGGAGAATTTGATGTTATATTAGGAATGGATTGGTTACCGGAGCATAACACCCAAATTGATTGCAAGAATAAGAAAGTGAGATTGCAAGCCGCAGATAAAACGAAGGTTCTCTTTAGAGGAGAAAAGCAAGTAAAGAAATTTCTTACTATGATGTAAGCCAAAAGATTGCAGCTTCAAGGATGTGAAGCTTATTTAGCGCATGTCGTAGACATTGAAAAAGAGACTCCTATAATAGAGGATATTCCAGTTGTTAACGAATTTTCGGACGTGTTTCCCGATGAACTTCCAGGCTTACCTCCAGATCGTGAGATCGAGTTCGCTATTGATGTAGTTCCAGGTATAGAACCAGTTTCAAAAGCGCCTTATAGAATGGATCCAATAGAAATGAAGGAACTAGCTGTTCAATTGCAAGATCTTTTGGATAAAGGAGTTATTAGGCCTAGTGTGTCCCCATAGGGTGCACCAGTGCTTTTTGTAAAGAAGAAAGACGGTAGCCTAAGGTTGTGCATTGACTATCGCTAGCTTAACAAGTTGACCATCAAGAACAAATACCCGTTGCCTAGGATCGACGATCTGTTCGACCAATTGAAGGGAACTGTATGGTTTTCCAAGATTGATTTAAGATCGGGATACCATCAGCTAAAGATTAAGCCAGAAGATATTCCCAAGACAGCATTTCGCACCAGGTATGGTTATTATGAGTTCTTAGTAATGGCATTTGGATTAACGAACGCACCACCAGCATTCATGGATTTGATGAACAGAGTCTTTAAGAAATATTTGGACAAGTTTGTGATTGTGTTTATCGACGATATTTTGATCTACTCGAAGACTGAAGCAGAGCATGCTAAGCATTTAAGAATAGCTTTGGAAACCTTACGAAAGGAACGACTCTACGTGAAATTTTCCAAGTATGAGTTCTGGTTACTCGAGGTACAATTTCTTGGCCACGTGATCAGTAGTGAAGGAATAAAAATGGATCCCGCTAAGATTGAAGCTATTATGAAGTGGGAAAGACTGAAGACGCCTACAGAAGTTAGAAGTTTCATGGGATTAGCCGGTTATTATTGAAGATTTGTCAAACACTTTGCGAAGATAGCTACGCCATTGACGAAGCTGACTAGGAAGAATGAGAAGTTTGAATGGAATGATAAATGTGAAGCAAGTTTCCAAGAATTAAAGCAAAGATTGGTGTCAGCATCTGTTTTGGTATTACCAGACGACCAAGGAAATTTTTTCATCTACAGCGATGCTTCTCATAAAGGATTGGGATGTGTTTTGATGCAGCACGATAAAGTCATCGCCTATGCTTCCAAACAATTGAAGCCTCATGAACAGAAGTATCCTACGCATGATCTCGAGTTAGCTGCAATAGTATTTGCATTGAAGATTTGGAGACACTACTTATATGGCAAAAAGTGTGAGATCTACGCCAACCACAAGAGTTTGAAGTATATTTTCACTCAGAAGGAGATTAACATGCGACAATGACGCTGGTTGGAGCTGATTAAAGACTACAATTGTTCCATCAACTATCATCCTAGCAAAATGAATGTGGTAGCAGATGATTTAAGCACAAAAGAGAGACTAAATTTGATAACCGCATCAGACGAATTGGTCAGAGAATTTGAGAAGCTGGAAATAGAGGTTCGTATTCCGAGCACTACTTCAGATATGATTTATACAATGACTTTTCAGCCATAATTGCTAGAGAAGATTAGAAGATGCCAAGAAGAAATTATGGCACATGAGAAAGACAGTTTGACTGGAAAAGAAGTAAGGAGTCAAAAGGATAACAAAGGAATCTTAAGGTTTTCTTCTCGTATCTGGGTACCTAATGTGGCAGAGTTAAAGGACGAGATTCTAAATGACGCTCACAATTCCAGGTATTCTATTCACCCCGGAAGTACTAAGATGTATCGAGACTTATAGGAAAACTTTTGGTGGCCTAATATGAAGAAGGAAATTGCGGAATGGGTAAGTAAGTGCTATACTTGCCAGAGAGTTAAAGCAGAACATCAAAGGTCTAGCGAATTACTTCAGCCATTGGACATTCCTGGATAGAAATGGGAGCATCTAGCCATGGATTTCGTGGTAGGATTACCGAGAACCCGAGCTGGTCATAACGCAATTTGGGTTATTATCGACAGGTTGACTAAATCAGCGCACTTTCTTCCGATCAATGAAAGGTTTTCGTTGGACAAGTTAGTTCATCTATACCTGAAAGAAATTGTAATGCGCCATGGAGTCCCAGTATCGATTGTATCAGATCGAGATCCTCATTTTAACTCAATATTTTGGAGATAATTTTAAGAATGCCTCGGAACAAAGTTAAATATGAGTACAGCTTATTATCTGCAGATTGACAGACAAAGTGAAAGAACGATTCAGATTATTGAAGATATGCTAAGAGTATGTGCTATAGATTTCAAGGGCAATTGGGACGAGCATTTGCCATTGATAGAATTCTCCTACAACAACAGTTATCATGGGAGCATTGGAATAACACCTTACGAAGCTTTGTGTGGAGGGAAATGCAGGTCTCCTTTATGTTGGGAAGAAGTTGGTGAAAGGAAGATTTTAGGCCCTGAATTGATTCAGCAGACGAAAGAGAAAGTCGAACTCATTCGGAAGCGACTAATAGCTGCTCAAGATCGTCAATGCAAATATGCGGATCAAGCAAGAAAAGATATGGATTTCGAAGTGGGAGAGCCAGTATTAATGAAAATATCACCATGGAAAGGTTTGACCAGATTTGGTAAAAAGGGAAAGCTTAGTCTAAGATATATTAGTCCATTCGAGATTTTGAAGCGTGTTGGAAAGGTCGCCTATGAATTGGCTTTGCATATCACAATGTCTTTCACGTATTGATGCTCAAGCATTATAATCCAGATTCTAAGCATGTGATAGAGTATGAGCCGATAGAGTTTCAGCCAGATCTATCATTTGTTGGGCAACCGATAGGGATTTTATATCGTAAAGAGAAAGTGTTGAGGAATAAGTTAGTGTCTTTGGTTAGAGTTTTGTGGAGAAATCCTAGGGTTGAAGAATCAACCTGGGAGTTAGAGAGTGAGATGCTTGAAAAGTATCCTCACCTGTTTTCTTAGCGTGATTCTGAGGACATAATCCTTTTAAGGGGGGAAGGAT
>PHNY01088809.1:2878-28278 GCA_003724115.2 Anethum foeniculum
CTTTCCTTTATTTTGTTCTAAATTACTTTGTATTAAGGTTAACTTATCTAATATTTGCTTGAAGATTGGGATTTCTGACATATTCCATAACGCTGTTATTTCTTCCTTAATAATTTTCCTATTAATTTCTTGATTTTCTTCCATCTTTCTTAATATAGCATTTAAACTTTATTTTATAAATATTTCGTTCCAAATATCTCTTATTTGTTTTTCGGCATCACTCATGTTTATAAACTCGTTTTCTCCATTTTCCTTCAATTATCCATATTTTTCTTTTCTTACCTATCATTTTTTGTAATCTTCTTACTTCATCTTCTAGTTTTTCCTTTTCTTGTAAGTATTGTAGTTCTTTTTCTTGGGACATCATTAATGTTTCTTTTATTATTTTATTAATAATTTCTGTTTCCTCTTTCTTTTTATTTAATTCTATTTTAGTGTTCATATTCTTTCTATAAATCTTAATTTGTTCTGATCGTTTATTTCTATTCCTTTATTTGTTATATTATATTTTATTTCATTTAAAAAATCGATTCCTAATAATAGTTGATAACTAACATCATATTCTAAGCCTAAAATTTTTAATCTTAATTTTATACCTTTTGTTATTATTGATTCTCTTGAACTATTTGGTTCAGTTATTATTTGAGGTTCTATTTCTTCACATTTATTTGGTTCAACTTCAGTTATATGTATTTGACCTTTTGTTGCTCCAGTATTTATTTTGTTATAACTTCTTTAGCAAATATACCATTAAATATTATTGTTTTTATTCTTAATTTATCTGATTCATAACACGATAGTTTTATTAAATCTAATTTTCTACTAGTCATACTCACACTTCTAGTTAATTTTATGGGATTCTCTTCTTTTTTAAAACTTAATATGGATCTTTCTATTATTGGTTTAATTCTTTGTACGAGAATTATCTGTCTATTACTAAAATCTATTGTAATTTCTTCTGGGATTGTTATTTGAGATTCTTCTTTATATTCAATCTTTTCTAATATATCATGGTATAATTTTGGTACTATTTTTCCTAGTTCCCTTTGTTTCTTTACAGATAATTTCTAGTCATTGCATAAACTATTTTAGTTTGTATACTAATTACTTTACTTCCTTTTTGCATTTTTATTCCATCTAATTTATAGTATAAGGTTAAAGATCTTTCTTTATTTTCATCTTTTAGTGATATACTAAAATCAGGCTATATTGTAAATTTTAATTTCTCATATATCAAATTTCCTTTTATTACTACTATTAATGCATCTTGTATGTTTCCTATTATTCTATCATCTAATACATATATTTGTACAGGAGTATCAATATTTTTCTGAAAATATGCTTTTATTGTAAATTCTATTGCTCCAAAATAAATATTTTTTAGTTTACTTGCTTCTTTTGTCTTAATTTGGATAGTTCTCTTTTTATTAAGCCATCTGTTATTAAATTTATTCTTGTTTTTCCATTTATTGTATCTATGTCTATTATATTTTCATGTTTTTGGGCTATATATTTAACTTCTTTATTTCTTTCAAACAATGTTGTTTTAAATATCTTTTTTATTGTTAGTTCTTCTGTTTCACTTTGAATTTCTTTATATATATCTGGTTTAAAACTTAAAGTTTGCGATGTTCCTTCTTCATATTCATCCATTTGATAATATACATCTTTATTTTCACTTAGTTTTTCTAATGAAATTTTATCCAATTTTATTATTATCCAGTTATACTACTTTCTAAAATTCTTCTTTTAATTCCTTGTATTCTTAATTTATTATTTTTAAATGTTATTATCATCTTTCCTAATTGTAGGTAACATCTTATTAGTTCATCTCTAGTCTCTTCTGTCCATTCTATTTTATTTCTTTTTTCTTGTAATTTTTCATTTCGCAAAATCCTTATTAGCTTTCACCCAAAATGCTTTCCTTAATCCAATTGATACTCAAATTACTCGCTAGAGAAAAGTGTGTGTGTTGGTGTCTGATTAGAAAGTTTTTATTTGTTGAGGCAAGTATTTTCAATTTTTTTTTAATTTCAAGGCCAAGCTTCCTTAAGAAGCTCTATAGAAAAATCTATTTAGAAATAAAATATGAGATTTACTATATGCTTCACTTAAACAAATTTTCACTAAAAGAAATAAAAATAGAGAGGAGTTATAAAAATTGTCAATTTATTCTACAATACGAAAACAAATAATATTAGGTTGCTCAAATGTTTTAAAATATTAAAATACATTTATTTATTTTTATATATAATATATATACATACATACATAAACAAATTCGGACTTTTACCGAATTTAAAGAAATAAAATAAATACACATAAAATTTGAAATGATTAAAATATTTAACAGCTTAATACCAAAATAAATTATATCACCATATTTACGAGCAAAATAAATTAATTTACATGACCCCTCACTAACCAAATATTTATTTTTTAAAAAAAAATTGATCAATTCGCATACTAGTTAAATAATTCTATTTTAGCGAAATATTAATTCACGACATAATTGTATATAAAAAATACAAATATCCTGTTTAATGAAAAAAGCCATTATTATTCAAATAATGAAATCTCGCAATTACTTGTAATACTATTAGCGCGTTCTAGCAGTCCGCAAGATTACTAAAATTTTAATTTGCTAATCTATTCACTTAAAAATCATAAATAAAATTAAGCGAGTTATCATAGTATTTACTTATAATTTACGGTCGTTACAGTCTTCCCCCCTAAAAGGATTCTGTCCTCGGAATCAATGACATTACACAGGTACGGGCAGCTCTTACGCATCTCATCCCCTAATTCCCAAGTCGCTTTTTCTACCGTATGGTTCCTCGAGATAATTTTTAACCTATGTGTATCTCGTGATGTCCAATATATACTTGTTGCTTACTAGACAACTTGGTTCAATCTCAGCAATCTGAATTAAGATAAATAATCATATAAGACTAATTAATTTGATTTCGGTGATGATTAAACAACACTGAAGGTGGACAAAGGGTATGAGAACCACTCATTATTCACAATCAATTAGATTCCGGTTCTTTTCCTACCATTTCTCAACCATTGAACTACACATGCATAATTAGTTGACTACAACAACATAAATATGGTCTCTTTCAAATAGTTGTATAAACACTCCCCATAGAAACATGGATGTTGTAGCAAGATCTTATCTTCACAAGATAATTTAACTTATAATTTTTAAGGTTAGGGCCATTTATTTTTGACGATTCAGGGCAACAATGGTATGTATATCATATATGTACATAAAAATGATGGTTGGTGGTGGTGCATATTTCTAATAAGATGCCCCTACTTCCCTCATTCCCCTTTTAACAAAATTGGATATAAAATTATTGCACAAAATGAAATTGCATATGAGGTGGAATATTTTAATTGGTGTTATTGATGTGAATACAGGGAACCCGTTCCAACCAATTTTAACAAAATGTAATTTTATGTAAAATTTTGTATCTAATTTTGTGGATGAAGCATTTTCCTTCCCTTAAGTTAACAAGATTAACTCCATATCGTAACTTAAAATGGAAGTATGTGTTGGCATTTAATCTAAGTTTATTTGTTTAAATAAAGTAGTTGTTGTCCTATTTTATAATAAGTAGAATGAGTAGTAGTTTGTTTCAAGAGGAAATAAAGGAGAGTCATGTAGGTGTAGGAGTCATGGAGAAAATGTAGGAGCAGTTTTAGCAGTGTCAGTATTTTCATTTATTTAGTTTTCCTAGTGTAATCTTTTGTTCCAAGAAGTAATATCAATATTTGCGTTTACAGTGTCTCTGTTTTATATACAAGTGTGTGTACATCTGTTTCAGCTATCATTTGGTATCAAAGCCTTGCTCATTGTATGCCAAAGTATATGCCAAAGACAATGAGGATGGAGACGGTAAAAGGCAAAGATGGTTCAGTCGGTTTGAGCTACCCAATGTTGACAAAAAGCAACTACACAGCGTGGTCACTTAAGATGAAAGTCTATATGCAGGCACATGGAATCTGGGAGGCTGTTCAACCCAAAACCTCTAAAGAAACTGTTGATGACAAGATGGACAAGATGGCCCTAGCAGCAAGATACCAGGGAATTCCCGAGAATGTACTGTTATCAATCGCTGATAAGGTGACAGCAAAGGAGGGCTGGGAAGCAGTAAAGACAATGTGCCTGGGTGCTGATCGGGTAATGAAAGCAAGAATTCAAACTTTGAAGGCTGAATTTGAATTTTTAAGCATGAAGGACACAGAGCTGATAGATGACTTTTGTATGAAACTCAATAGCATAGTGACAAACATACGTTCCCTGGGAGAAATAGTTGAAGAGGCGTGTGTAGTGAAGAAATTACTTAAAATTCTTGCAGATCACATCCACGATTGAACAGTTTGGTAATCTCGATGTGATGACTTTTGAGGAAGCAGTGGGCTCACTCAAGGCCCATGAAGATCGACTTCGCAGGAAAACTGAGAATAGTGAGACACAACTCTTCCTGATTGAAGAGGATTTGAGGAAGCGGGAGAACGCTGAAGGGCAGCTGTTACTCACTAAAGAAGAGTGGTTAAAGAAGTCAAATAAAGGAGAGGGGTCTTCAGGAATGAAATATCAAGGGGGTAGTGGATACCAGGGAAGAGAAAGTGGACGTCGATGATGGGATAGAAGCAAGGTTAGGTGCTTTAATTGCAAGATTTACGGGAACTACGCAGCTGAGTGTCGCAAGCCCAAGCGTGACAAAGACAAGGATAAAAAACTAGAGGTTAATTTCACTCACACCCAAGATGATGAGCCAGCCCTGTTACTTGTGGAACACAATGGAGAAACAGGGATGAAAATGTTGTTGACTGAGGAGGCTGTGATGCCAAGGTTGAACCAAAATATTTTCGGAAAAGAAACAGAGTCAAATTTTTGGTACCTTGACAATGGAGCAAGCAATCACATGACAGGGTACTGCTCAAAATTCAAAAGACTTGATGAAAGCGTGGTGGGTCAGGTTAAGTTTGTGGATGGATTGACCGTCAATATAAAAGGGAAGGGATCAGTTAGTTTTAAATGCAAAAATAGAGAAGAAATTGTGTTTGATAAGGTATACTACAATCCTAGTTTACGTAATAATATCATTTCGCTTGGTCAATTGTCTGAGAATGGGAACAACGTGATTCTTAAAGCTCTGTTTCTGTGGGTTTATGATGATAAAGGAAGATTGGTTATGAAGGTCAAATGTTCGACCAATAGATTGTATAAACTGATAATAGAAACACCTAAACACCTCTATTTACCGTCAAAATCAGAGGAGATATCGTGGCTATGGCAGACACGACTGGGTCATGTTAATTTTGGAGCCATGCTTATGATGTCCAACAACAAAGTGACACATGGCTACCGGAGATCATTCAGCCAATGAAACCTTGTGATGGGTGTTGATGTCAAAGGAAACTAGGCAGTCATTCCCTCGACAAACAAAGTTTCAAGCAAAGCAGGTGGTAGAGTTGATGATTTCTAGAAACGACTGCTAGAAACAGGTAATTTTTCTTGTTAGTTGATGATTTTACTCTAATGATGTTGATTTTTATGTTGAAAAGCAATGATGAGGCATTGGGGACATTCAAGAAATTCCGAGCTCAAGTTGAAAAGGTTTCGGGAAAGGAAATCAAGGTGTTAAGAACTGACAGAGGTGGGAAATTTGTCTCAAAAGATTTTACGGCGTATTGTGAGGAGGCTGGCATAGTTAGACATCTCACTGCACCCTACACCCCACAGCAAAATAGGGTAGTAGAGCGAAGAAACAAAATGGTTATTGCAATGGTACATAGCTAGCTGAAAGATATGCAATCGCCATCTTCATTTTGGGGGGAAGCTGTCCGGCACTATATTTATCTATTAAATCAATTACCTACTAGCGCAATATCAGAAAAGACTCTGTATGAAATCTGGCAGGAGAGGAAACCAGATGTAAAACACGTTAAAGTGTTTGGGTGTGTGGCACATATTAAACCGCCAAATGTGCACACAAATAAGCTCAGTGATCGCAGCAAGCCGGTTATACATCTTGGCACGAAGCCTGGGACTAAGGCGTATCGATTATACAACCCTATTTCTTGACATGTACACGTGAGTAGGGATGTTGTTTTAGAGGAGAGTAGAGTCTGGACATGGGACAAGCAACAACAAGGAAAAACAGTTACCTATGAGCCTTTTGTTATACTGGGTGCCCATAATACTGAAGTGACTGGTGAGGGTTCGGACAGTGAAGTTAACTCCGGAATGAACCAAAGCACATCATCAGATGTGGGGGAAAGTAGTTCACATCAGGGAACAATGATAGGCAATGATGATAGTTCAGATAGCAGTAGCTCCTCCAGCAGTAGTAGTGCTCCCAGGAGTTTTTGTTTGCTCAGTGAAATTTATGATGAGACAGAGGAGGTTGAAGCTGAACACGAGTTGTTTTTATTGGATATCGAGGAACCTACTAACTACAATGATGCAATTAAGGAACCAGCATGAGAATAAGCCATGAAAGATGAGATCGATACCATTGTGAGGAATAACACATGGAATTTGGTTGAATTACCAGGAGGGCAAAAGGCAGTGGTTTTGAAATGGGTATACAAATTGAAAAGGAATGCAAACGGAGAGGTCACTAAGCACAAGGCGAGGCTTGTCGCCAAGGATTATGTACAAAGGCAAGGAATCGATTTTGAAGAAGTATTCGCACCGGTCACACTTCTTGAAACAGTTCTTTTACTCTTGGCATTGGCAGCGAAAAATGGTTCGGAAGTACACCACTTAGATGTGAAGTCTGCCTTTCTTATCGGCGAGCTACAAGAGACGGTTTATGTGACTCAACCAGAGGGTTTTGTGCAGAAAAAAAAAAGAAAAACTGGTGTACAAGTTGGTTAAAGCTCTCTACGGTTTGCGCCAGGCCCCACGAGCATGGTATGCAAGGATGGGTAAGTATTTGGAGAAGCTCGGTTTCACAAAGTGCCCATATGAGCCAGCTATATATTCAAGACAAGAAGGAGAGGAGGCCTTGATCATTGGCGTTTATGTCGATGATTTACTTATTATAGGTACAAGTGTTTCAGTTATCATAAGTATAAAAAGCAAATGAGTGAGGAGTTCGACAAGAGTGACCTTGGTAAATTGTCTCACTACTTGGGCATCAAAGTGATCCAAAAGGAGAAATATATCGAGCTCAAATAGACAACATACGTTAAAGAATTGCTCGAGAAGGCTGGAATGATGGACTCTAACCCAACTAAATATCTAATGGAACCCAAGCTCCAATTGGGAAAGGACGAGAAGGGGAAGGTAGTAACTTCTACAGACTTCAAAAGCTTGATTGGGGGTTTAAGGTACTTAGTTCATACATGTCCTGATATTGCCCACGCTGTTGGCGTAGTTAATCATTACATGGAGCGTCCCATAGTGATGCATTTAGGTGCAGTCAAGCGTATTTTAAGATATGCGAAAGGCACTACAGATTTTGGATTGGTATATGCACAAGGGACGGGAAATTACTTGCTCACAAGGTATTCTGATAGCGATTTAGCTGGTGATGTCGGTGATGGGAAATGTACTAGTGGGGTGGTATTCTATCTTGTTGAGAGTTTGATTACATGGGTTTCTTAAAAACAACGGTGTATTGCTTTTTCATCCTGTGAAGCCGAGTTTATGGCGGCTACAGCTGCAACGTGCCAAGGTGTGTGGCTGAGGAACCTTCTTGGGCAAATAACGGGTCTCTAGTGCAGTCCAGTGGAGATTTATATTGATAACAAATCAGCAATCGATCTTGTGAGAAATCCAGTGTTTCATGGATGAAGTAAGCACATAGACATTCTCTATCACTTTATTCGAGAATGTGTTGAACGAGGGGAGGTTGTGATCAAGCATGTGAGTACAAATAAACAGCTAGCTGACATTCTGACTAAGGCATTGTCTTTAACCAAGTCAGGAACTTGCAGAATCCAACTTAGACTAAGGGGGAATATGTTGCCATTTAATCTAAGTTTATTTGTTTAAATAAAGTTGTTTTTTCTTGTTTCATAGTAAGTAGAATGTGTCGTAGTTTTTTTCAGGAAATAAAGGAGAGTCATATACATGTAGGAGTCATGGAGAAAATGTAGGAGCAGTTTTAGCAGTTTCAGTATTTTCATTTATTTAGTTTTCCCAGTGTAATCTTTTGTTCCAAGAAGTAATATCACTATTTGCGTTTACAGTGTCTCTGTTTTATATACAAGTGTGTGTGTACATCGGTTTAAGCTATTTTTATGGCCACTGATGCAAATTTAAAACTTCAACCATCTTTTGTACGTGTAAAGTTTGGCAACAGAAATGCCTTGTCAAACTGAGCCATATATCAAATACTCACCTCCAGAGTACGAAAAACACAACTAACATAAGCATGATCTCTATCAAATGGTTCCAAAGTGACTTGCTCCATTCGATTGAACTCAACATGTTTTCCTTTTGCTTGGGAAATAAAAACATCTTCATATGAATTGGGATTTGGGTATGAGAAGCTTGCATTTACATATACGTAATAGTCGGGTTCATCATCTACTCACCACACACACGTATAATGATTAAAACATTGGTAAACTTGAATTGTTTTAGGGTTTTCGTTTACAGAAGTAGGCCTCAACAGTGTACGTGACAGCTTGGATTTGTCTTCATCATGAGGCTATTCAGCCTTGACAGAAATCCAGTTATTGTCCAACACCTACAAGTACTTTTTGTTGTAACAGCTTATTATGTTTACCAGTCCAGTCACAGTTTTTGAGCTATAAACTTCGAACTTTGCGTAGTAAGGCATTACTACTTTTCTCATCCTCCCCAAGTCTATTCTACAACCGTCTTTCGAACACTCTAGTTACTTCTCTTGATAGAATTTATATATCAAAATATTCCATGTTTAGTTTACCTTTTACATCTCTAGGCCTTCATGGGCCAAATTGATAAGGTGGATTCTTTATTGTCAAGTATCAATATATTTTATATCCCAAATATTTTACTATTTTTGCTAAATATCTCTGATTAGCTATAAATTTTGAGATATATAGGATAAATGAAATAAATACACTCATTTCTTCCAAGTTTTGTTATTTTTTAATTATACTTTGAGTATTTTTTGAATTGTTGTATTGTTAATAACATTAAAATTTATTAGTAAATGACCGGCGATCTAGTTTAAAGAATTTTGGTTAAGACACTGCAAGAAACCCTAATTCCAACTGTTGTGAATAAACAGTCAACGATCGAATAAGTTACTCTTACAGCTTTCAAAGTGGATCTCACTGCATGTCAGCCGCTAACCGCCCGCTGTTTCAACCGATCAGGCGACTGAGATATCGTATTCGTGGCAGTTCGCACTGCTATATATTAGTTAATCTTTTATAGTTTGACTATGCTCTATTTTATGTTAGTATTAACAATCAGCAAAAAGAATTTAGTACTAATCAAAAAATATTGATAAACTATATTTCGAATCTTCTATAGTCCTTTTAAGATAGAAGTCCAAACACATTTTGAAGATCATTTTTGGCATCATAAGTCTATGTTTGTTTGTTCAATTAAATTAAATAGTAATATTTTGTATTTGTTTAATTTATGTATTATGTGTTGGACAAATGTAATAGAAGTTATTCCATTTGGGATATATGTTTAAGTATATTTATGTTTGGTATTGGCTTATATTTAGTAATTACTCAGGGATGCTTGATTATATGTGTTTATATAAAGCTAATAATCACTATTAAGGATGTTTCGAGATAAAATATGTAGATTTACTATTGATATTATACACTAGGCTAAAGCACAGTTTGGTTCGGAAAGTTTTTAGATAAAATTGAAAGCGTATATTCTCAGTTTTTTAAATGTTAAATCAAAAATATCAAAAAACATTAGTTCGGTTTCGAGTTTAAAAACTCTCGGTTCGGTAAAAATCGGATCGGTTTCGATTTTAAAATGCATCACATAAAATCGACAAAATAAATATGACAAAATGATTCCAATAATAGGTTGATTTACAGAATTATTATACCTAGAATTGTGCATGCTATACATGCTTTATTTATCTTCATTCTTTCAGCCATTCTAGTGCACACATTACAAACTTGCAACAACTTAATGGTAACTATAACTTAAATTATATCTTTCCTTTATATATATATATATATATATATATATATATATATATATATGCACTAAGAAGAGAAGGTGTAGCTTGTTCATATAAGTATAGAATACCAAAAGTTTAAACAAGTATGAATAATAAGAGAACTAGTATTGTAGTTATTGTCATGATCATGCTCATAAAAAAACAGTTATCTTTATACTACTAAAGTAACCTAATATTAAGTTTGTTGTAATGTTTTCTTTCTGATTTAACAAACAAGAAAACACTTATTCTCTTTTTTCTAGTTTCGATTTTGGCTCAATTTTTTATGATTTGATTTTTATCGGTTTCAGATTTATTCAATTTTTTGTTTATTCCCATTGTACATATTAGTGTATTGTATGTTACAATTTCAGTCCCAAAAAAATTCAACACTAAAAAACGACAACTCAACAGTAATAACTACCATTTTTTACCATTCCAAAACTAGGAAATGGATGACGACCACGACTTTTAACGCCATCAAGAAATTCCGACCGCCTTCGACGGTTAGTCGACACTAGATTGGTCAATAAAGCTTAATGATAAATTTTGTACTCAGGAGACCATGATCGGTAAGTAACCACGACTATTGGCTCAATCATTTCAAGCAATCATAGAAGTATAATGTTGGTGATAAAATTATGATCGTCTTTAGTCCAAATAAGACCGTACTAAATGCATTGAATACGCATGGAATGAGACCCATACACGTGTCCGTTGCACGTCGTATCAGCAAGTGGGCCATATGATGTTAGAAATAGCCCGCACATGTAGAACATACACCGTGATTGAGATCTTCCATCAATCAAGGATAATTGCGACCAGTTTCTTTAAAAAAGAGTAAATACCACAAATACAAACCGGTTGTAGTTTGAGAAAAATGAACGGCTTTCATCCTATACAGAGTCATGTTTCTTATATTGTGATAAAAAGTCAAAAGTTTGTTTCAATAATGAGTGCCATGTTTTAATTATTATAAAGCATATAAATTACTGTTGTAGTAGAATACTCATGGATCTATGCAAGATGTAATATTTAAAATTTAGATGGACTAATAAATAAATAAAATACTATATATATAATATATCAAATCTATTATGTTTTTTTCTTTTATAAAGAGTATAAATTATCGTAGTGGCAGAATTTTAATGAAGGGGTAAATATAAAAATTGAATTTAGTTGGATGAATAATTATAATGCTGTAATATATTTTAAATTGAAATATTATTAAAAGCATAAGTAATAATTAGAGCATGCATATATTTTTTTTGGGTATCCATGTATAACACCTCAACTGGTCTCAAATTAATAGCCCAACAAACATTTTTATTTGTATGGACAAATATGGGCCAATCAAATGGTTAAAATAAAAAGTTCGGTGAGCCTTCTTTATCGTATGGATATTGGGCCTTATTAGGGTTAAAGTCTTATGACGTTTGTACATAAATAATAAGGTAGGGTTTTTTATCACAATTCTAGCCCCGACTCCTTCATTTCTATCCGTTTGAGTAATATATGGTTGAAGATGAATTGGTCGGTGGAAGGAAAAAACTCACAATTTATTTTCTTATCTATTGTCACGCAATCAGGTACGCATTCGCATTAAATTAGTTTTGTTGTTCAAAATTCATTCTAGATCTATCTATTTTTAAATGAATTGTTAATTTCTTCACGATCCTTACCGGATTTCATGGTGTTTCCTATTGTGCTATATAAATTATTGAACCTGTTAACTTTTCTCAGGTAATATCGGTACACCATTGTCATGGCTAATAATTTTAGAAAATTGATATATGGGTACACACAAAATATTATCAAACTTATGTGATATGATGGAGATGTATCTTATCTGTTGAATTGAGTCGAAACAAAATTTTTAGATCTATACTTTTACATACAAAAGTAAGATTTAGACAACTTTTACATAGTTTTTCAAATTCTAAAATATTGAGACGAAGCAAGATCAAACATAGTTTTGATAGATATTTCAGATTAAGTTCGTATAATCTACATTGAGCCAATTCATTGTGGAAAAATAATTCAATTATAGATAGTTTGATACTGAATTTTTCTAATCTACAAGTTTTATTTCATAAGTTGTGTTAGACATACCTTTTTTCTAAATTATTTATATGTATGTGTATATTTATCATTATGACATGATTGCAGTAAACAATGTAGAAAATGCTCCAAAAATAATGGATCTCGACCACTTGGCCCATACTATCAGGTAATATTTTTTTCATAATATTAAATCTATTTAATGCTTGTATATTGTAGCATCACACATCATTTGAAATAAGAGTGCTTAGGATCTTAGGATAAGTCAACAATTAATGTATACCAAGATTGCTACCTCTATTTGACAAATCTATGATGGGTTGTTAAATGTGAATTGTGGACTTCGATATTATAGCTAAGTTTCCATGTTATAGATAGCATAAATCGAGTTAACCACTCGGTGGCCAGACGTCTACCCAATTAGGCATGGTGTACATAACCCCATAATATAACCCATCATTAACCCCATCATATAACCCATCATTTAAATTAAGATTGTTTGAGACATCCTGTTGGTAAAGTATACATTGGTTTGGTTTATGGGCTTGGAAGTTTTATATATGTTTCCTAAGGCCTTTGGTAGGAAAAGGCCTTTTTTTAGTGATACGGTGTTTCAAAAAATAAATCATAATGTCATTTGTATGAGTTAGGTACTCCCTCTGTCCCTTTCATTTCTATACACTTTCCTTTTTTGGATGTGCCATTCATTTCTATACATTTCAAAAGTTACTAAAAATAGTAAAAAATTTATAATATAAAAATTAACTACATCCACTACTTTCCTCCACTACACTCACTTTATACATTAAATATTGATTAACCCCACCACTTTACCCACTTTTCTCACTTCTTATCAATAAATCACACTTCCTCCATGCCGAATCCAAACGTATACAATTGCACGGGAAGGAGGGAGTATAGAGTAATATGATGAATAGTAGTTAAAAAACTAATCAAGTATATTATGAACTTATAAATTTTTATGCAGTATTTTGTAAAGAATATGATAATAAATAATTCATTACATTAGATTATCACATATTTTTTTACAATGATGAAAGACACCTGTAATGCTTTTTCACTATCATGTTTGTTTAATTTTTTTAGAGTATTTTCATCACACATTGACATATGTAGAAAATATGATAGACTTTAAATACAAGTGAAAAAGAAGAGATTAATGTTTGTGATTACGTACTTACCTAAGTTAAGGTGAAATACAAATAATTATAAATTTAAATTATTATGGGTATTTTTATAATTACAAAACTTGATCATATATTTATAGTTTTGTCATTAAAATGACAAATGTACTATATACCTGAGGGACTTAGCTAAGTATCTACCTAGGAGCATTTTTTTCCTTACTTAAATTGTAAAATTACAAATGATTATGGTATAATTAACGGCCTAACACATAGATCTAGCGCCAATATAAATGAATCTTCTAGTGTTCTATTAGGAGCCTTTTTTAACATTACAAGATAACGGAAAGTACCTAACCCAATGTTGCACTGGATTATTAGGATCCTAAATGGACTAACCCATAGAGTCCTTATAATTACTCAATAGCCTCAAGTGCATGCTAGAAGTTTTTCCCTTGTACTCATAGTACCTTTCACCATAACCCTGGCAAGGATGCTCCAGTCAAATATACCGATGTGGTAGATAACTTTTGTGTGCTTATATCATAAACCCCCTATATTATCATGTTACTCTTTACTCAGGTAAGTTACAATTCTTACAATTCAAATAAATTTTATTATTTCAAACTTTGACACAGTGCCTTGATTTTCGGATACAGTGTGTGGCATCTCAAAGGGAGACAAAGCAGGTGTTCCTAACAGGTAATACATCTATGTATGCTAAATTTATGCAGAAATTCAATTTCAGGTTTAGTTTTCCATTTCTTTTAGAGGTTTTATATTTTGAGCATAATGTTATATATATCTTCTGCATGACTTCCTATCATTATGGTTGTTTATGAGTTATTGGTTTGTCTTATATAGAAGACAATTTCCTGTAATAAGTATTTGGATTTTGTCAATTACAAGCACCAAAACAGCTGTTTCACTAATATAGTGGGGTTATTAAATTATATACTTGTCATGAATTACTATTGCATCTCAAATTACTTTAATAGTGATCACATATTTACTTTTTTAGGATATATATTTTTTCTTAAACTTATGTAAATAAGTGTAGATCTTACTAATAGTTGTTAATAGTATGTACATCTTTTTATCCTGCAGCCAAGGTTACAGAGTCTCTTTACTTATTACTTGTTGACATGAATTCTAAGGAGCATATGCTAGCTTGAGGGCTATAGCTGCATTGTTTGAGGTAGTATTTCCAATACACTCTAATAATCATATACTATGTTTTCCCATCTTCTCTTCTAATAACTCATGAATTCTGTATTATGTGGGATTTTCTAGGCAGTTTATTGCACTTTGATGGTCTGAATCCCTCACATTGTCTACTTTTCCACTGTGCTATTGTATAGATTAATTAATCATATTAAATAAAATAATGCAGAATTTGGATGAATAACTATATAGGACGGAAAAGAACCGCGTGCCACATCATAACCAATGACATATTGTGTTTATGTGTTTGGTATAGTAGTATACTATTTAAGATATCATGCACAGAACAAATATTAAGTGACAGGTTTTGTCCATGGTTACTTTGAATAAATAAAAACAGTACTTCTTCATTTGGTTTTGTTTGCAAATAGTGGCTGAGTTTATGGTCATGAGCATTCAGGTTTATGAAGACGTGGATCATTGCATTGTAGTGGCATACTGCGATACGAAAAAGGAATGCCCATTAGATGCTTTGGGCAGCTCGAAGTTAAACAAAAGAAAAGATGCAATCTTTTTTGAACCTTTGTTGACTGATGACTCCCATTTTTTTTATTTCTTTTCTTAAATTTGTTGGCCATCTTTTAATTTAGGTATATAAATCAACGTTTTATTTATCTTCAGTATTGAGAATTGATCTTTCTCAGACTTTTCGGAAAGACTTCAATTCTGAAAAAGTTTATTTAACTACTCTTCAAATCAAGTTGTATAGATCAGTCTAAAATATGAATGGGAATAAAAAATGAAATATTTTTCAGTTATGACTTGTGAACTGAAAATATAACTAAAAAAACAAAAATTCATATCTCATTAAAATTGAATGTCAATTCATTTTTAGTTGATAACTTTCTTTTATAACAAGAGACAAAAAAGTGCTTATTATTACTAATGACCTCTTGTCAAATTTTATCTCCCTCGCTTCGCTTACCGAAGGTTGAGCGTTCAAATCTTTTTTGAAACAAGAAGAATGCGATACTGTTATTAAAAGAGTTGCCATTATATATTAATCGAGAGCGAAAATAGTAATTTATTTTTTAATTATTATACATTCATTTATTTAAAAAAAGTAACCCATTATTATAAATCCACTTTTCTATAAAACAACTAGCAACTGTAAAATACATAACGGTAAGTTAGTTACTCATGAATAACATATTTGAACTTCACTAATGTTCGACCAAATGTATAAGAAAATAAGAAGGTTATATCTGCACGGTCTAAAATATTCCCTAAAGAGCCAAGTACCGTAATATTACAAGAAATGACTTATAAACCCCTGAGGACTGACTTCAATATGATAAAAAAGAAATTTGTGCAACTTATTTATAGCTCATCTTAAATGCAGCTTGTTAAGTTAATATACGTACAAAACTGATATGTCAAATGTCAAAAACAGAACAATAATGATGTGACACTACTACTACAGGCCTATGTAGGCCCGATTACGAGGATACTTTGGAGGAGCAATTATTTTACACTATTACGCATTTAGCACTCTTAACTTTAACATATTCAAATCCTTTTCCCTTCTAGTCTTTGTATTTCCAAAACCAAACTATTTTCATTCTCAAAATTATCTCCACTTATCATTAAACACATCAAAAAAATTAATATTTTCTAAGAAATTAAACAATCAATATACTTATATAAAGTAGAAGACAGGGGCGTTTATGTGGCGCCTCCCAGATTATCCCGTTCTATTTTTCAAATTTTCTCAATTTTTTGAATTAAAAAATATTAAAAACTACAATTACCTAAATTACAGCTGATAAGATAAGTTATAATCAGATTCTATCTCTTAGATTACTAGACGCCAAGTCATATAATTCTACAAGGAAGCGAATCCCTATCTTTTATAAAATTATAGCGGATAAGATAAGTCAGAATCAGATTCTATCTCTTAGATTAGTAGATGCCAAGTCATAAATTTCTACAAGGAAGCAAATCCATATCTTTAATAAAATTATAGCGGATAAGATAAGTCAGGATCAGATTCTATCTCTTAGATAAACTACAATTACCTAAATTATAGCTGATAAGATAAGTCAGAATCGAATTATGTCTCTCAGATTAGTAGACGCCAAATCAAATCATAAATTTTTACAAGGAAGCAAATCCCTATGTTTTATAAAATTACAGCGGATAAGATAAGTCAGAATCTGATTCTATTTATTAGATTAGTAGACGTCAAGTCATATAATTCTATCTTTGAGGTATTTGAAAGCTTAATCTGGCACATAGACTTGCCCACCAAGTCTCCCAACACCTATATAAAGGAACTCACCCTTTTTTTTCAGAATTACGTCGGACACAGTTCCAAACACATCACCTGAAATTACGTCTTGGCATAATTTCTGGTTCTCCATATTAGTAGAAGCCAAATCCAAGTCATAAAATTTTACAAGGAAGGAAATCCCTATGTTTTATAAAATTATAACGGCTAAGATAAGTCAGAATCAGATTCTATCTCTTAGATTAGTAGACGCCAAGTCATATAATTCTATCTTTTAGGTATTTGAAAGCCGGCACATAGATTTGCCCACCAAGTCTCCCAACATATATATAAAGGAACCCACCCTTCTTCTTCAGAATTACGTCGGGCACAGTTCCAAACATATCATCTGGATTTACGTCCTGGCTTGATTCTTGGTTCTCTATTAAGTATAACTTTGATTGATTTTATGATTTTTGAATGCTTGATTGATTTTGTGATTCAAATGCAGCCTTTTTCTGGATAGAATTAAGATGTTATGGATCGGTTAATTTTAGAAGTTTGTTTTATTATTGAGGCTATTTAATTATAAAACACATATGGTATTGAAGTTTAAGTAATTAACCTTTAATATTTTATATCAAATATAGTCAAAAAGATGTTGTACTATCATATTTAATAATAATAATAATAAATTTTTAATAAATTTTTAAAAATATTACTATAGTGCCACTGCGAAGCGCGGCTTATTGTTCTAGTTCTTAATATTAAACCTCCTTCAAATTTTAAAGACCACTTAAATATGAAAACATAGTTTTTTTGCAATTTAGATAAAGATAACTACGTTCAAATAGTCCATCACTACTAATTTTTAAATTTTAAAAATTTGTACAACCCATCGTTTATAAATTGTTAGATTATGCATCAAATGGTAGAAAATTTTAATTTTTTTAATAATTTCGTTGCCTAAATATTAAATTATTCTAAAAAATACTAATATTTTATTAAAAGGGGGTCCTATTTGTTAGTTTGTCAAGGGCCCCAAAAGATAAGGTCGCGTGAAAGAATGATTTTTATTACCGAATATATGTTTCTTATTTTATGATAAAAAGTCAAAAGTTTATTTCAATAAAATGTGCCATGTTTTAATTATTATAAAGCATATAAATTAATGTTGTAGTAGTAGAATCCTCATGGATCTATACAAGATGTAATATTTAAAATTTAGATGGACTAATAAATAAATAAAATACTATATATATATATATATATAATATAAAATCTATTATGGTTCTTACTTTTATAAAGAGTATAAATTATCATAGTGGTAGACTTCTAATGAAGGGGTAAATATAAAAATTGAATTTAGTTGGATGAATACTTATAATGCTGTAATATGTTTCAAATTGAAAATTTATTAAAATCATAAGAAATTAGAATGTGCATATATTAAGAAATTTATTAACACCTCAGCTTGTCTCAAATCAAGAGCCCAACAAACATTTTTATAGGTATGGATAGTGGGCATTATTAGGGTTAAAGTCTTATGAGGTTTGTATATAAGTAATAAGATAGGGATTTTGATCAGAATTCTAGCCCCTGCTTCTTCATTTCTATCCGTTTGAGCTAGATATGGTTGAAAACGAATTAATTCATGGAAGGAAAAAACTCACAATTTATTTTCTTATCTATCGTTATGCAATCAGGGGCACATTCACATTAAACTAGTATTGTTGTTCAAAATTTAATCTAGATCTATTTACTTTTAAATAAATTGCTAATTTCTTCACGATCCTAACATGATTTCATGGTGTTTCCTATTGTGCTATATATATATTATTGAACCGGTCAACTTTTCTCTAGTATTATCGGTACATCATTGTCATGGCTAATAATTTTTGAAAATTGATATATGCGTACACACAAAATATTATCAAATTTATTTGATATGATGGAGGTGCATCTTATCTGTTGAATTGAGTCAAAACAAAAAATTTAGATCTATACTTTTATGGATTGAATTTGTTTATTAGGTTAATTTAAACGATTACGAAGTCGATTCGAATCCTGAATATATAAAATATGTAGATACATAGTTTTGAATTTGCGATTGGGTTCAGATTACAAAAAAAAAAAAATTAGATTTTGTCAACTTTTAGATAGTTTTTCAAATTGTAATAAAATTGAGACAAAGCAAGATCAAGCATAGTTTTAATAAATATTTCAATTTAAGTTCGTATAATCTATTTTCAGCCAATTCATTGTGAAATATTAATTCAATTATAGATAGTTTGATACATAATTTTTCCCCCAAATGAACGTTTTAAAACATTTTATTACCTTTAACTTCAATGAACTACAAGTTTTATTTCATAAGTTATGTTAGACATACCTTTTTTAAATTTATTTATATGTATGTGTATATTTATATCATTATGACATGATTGCAGTAAACAATGAAGAAAGCGCTCCAAAAATAATGGACCACGACCATTTGGCGCATACTATCTGGTAATTTTTTTTTCATAATATTATAAGCGCACATCATTTGAAATAATTGTGCTTAAGATCTTAGGATAAGTCAACAATCAATGTATACCAAGATTGCTATATTTGACTAATATATGATGGGTTGTTAGATGTGAATTGTGAATTTCAATGTGTTATAGCTGACTTTCAATGTTACACATAGCATGAGTAGAGTTACCCACTGGGTGGCCCCACGTCTACCCAGTTAGGCTCGTGTAAATAACCCCATCATATACCCCATCATTTAAAATAAGATTATTTAAGACATGCTATGGTAAGGTATATATTGGTTTGGTTTATGGGCTTGGAAGTTATATATATCTCGCATTTCCTACTGATTTAGGTCCTTCATAGGAAAAAGCTTTTTTTAAGTGATATGGTGTCTCAAAAATCAATCATATTGTCCTTTTTTGATTGAGTTAGGTATAGAGTAATATGATGAATACTACTTAAAAACCCAATCAAGTATATTATAAACTTCTAAATTTGTATGCAGTATTTTGGAAAGAATATGATAATAAATAATTCATTACATTAGATTATCACATATTTATTTATAATGATGAAAGACACATGTAGTGCTTTTTCACTATCATGTTTAGTCCAATTTTTTTAGAGTATTTTCATCATACATAGACATATGTAGAAAATATGATAGACTTAAAATACATGTGTAAGAGAAGAGATTAATTTTTGTAATTATGTACTTACTTGAAGTTAGGTGAAATACAAATAATTATAAATTTAAATGTATGATGGGTATTTTTATAATTACAAAACTTGATCACATATTTATAATTTTGTCGTTGAAATGTGTTAATATACCCAAGGGACTTACTAAGTACCTACAAAGGAGCATTGTTTTTCCTTACTTAAATTGTAAATTTACAAATTATTATGGTATACTTGATAGCCTAACACATGGATCTAGTGCCAATATAAATGAATTTTCTAGTGTTGAGGAGCATTTTTTAACATTACAAAATTAAGGCAAATACCTAACTCAATGTTGCACTGGATTATTAGGATCCTAAATGGATTAATCTAGCGAGTCCTTATAATTACTCAATAGCCTCAAGTTCATGCCAGAAGTTTTTCCCTTCTACGTACTCATAGTATATTTCACCATAACCCCTTCAAGGAAACTCCAGTCTAAATTCAGACTGCAATTGAACAAGAAAAGCTAAGAGCTCTAGGGAAAATGTTATAAAAGTTTAGTATATGATACTATTTTATCATAAATATAATATTACCCGATCATTAGCCGGTTATATGTAAGTACCACTGAAATTTTAAATGCACGTAACACCGTACTTTAATTATTGAAATATAATATAAGATCTAATTAGAGTCTTCTTTTTTGAGACCTGATACACGTTAAATAACCATTTCATATATCTTAAATCTTGAGTTATTAGATAAAAACCGTAACTCCATCTTATATTACATTCTAATACTCCAATTTTTGGGTCAGATTACCGGAGCTCATTATAAAATTTGCTATTTTATTATTTACATTTTAATAAATTTTCGATTGAATATGTTAAATAGGTTTTTCAAACAATAAGTTTAGTCATGTTTTAATTGCAGAACATATATAGTCTCTAAGGTCCGATAAAATAGAGGTCTGCATACATTATATATATATTACATAACTTTTTGTATTAATCTGTTTATAAATCTTAGCTGATATATTTGTGCAGATTACTTGTTTTTTATTTTATTCAGTGTAATTTGTTAGAGGAAAACAATCCCCTGTTATTAAAAAAGTAGAGTTATATAGGATTAGTTTGTCTCTCGCCTGGGTGCAACTATCGATGCTGAACAACCTGATCCTTCTAATCACGAGAGACTTGAATCGCTAAGTGACAATAATGGTCCTCTAAGTTATCCGGGAACTGGCGTGATGCTTCCCTTCAATATTTTTCTGAAAATGATCTATTCCGGGCAGACCAAAGTGAAGACAGATTGGGATTTAATGGAAAAATTGAAACAAACAGAAACAACCGACTTCTGTCATATCAGAGCATCATCTCAAGTTTCTAAACACTGACAGTGCATATGGTGTGTTTCAATTTAAATTTAATCCACTTTGGTCATTTGGATTGGTTTACACAAAAGTCATTCCATTTTGCTTAATTAGTTGCAGGACACGGATCACCTACATTAGAGATTCTTTCAACTCCACAACCTCAGCGGACACTTCCTGAACCAAGGATCCAAAAAATCGTTGCAAAATATTAAGTAAAAGATTTTTGTTGGAAACGTGAATGGGCTCACTCGAATTATATTAAACTTTGTATCAATTTTATGATAGAACACTCACAAGCAGACCACTTTTATATAAAATAATATTACAAACAAGATACAATAATATTACAAACAAGATACAACTTTATTGACTTACACAAGAGCTTCAGCTCTTTTCTAAACTCTCTCTGTATTTTCACTTTGGTGTGACTTTCTCTCTGAGCTTCTGCTCACTATCACTTCAGTGAGATATCTATCAACTACAAATAAACAACCATATATACAGGCTATATCTGACATCATCACTTACATAACATTATATTTACTACAATCCTTCTACATTGACTACTGATCACCCTTATTACCAGGAATGTTGTCACCTTCTCTTTTCTATTTTCTTCAGTTCACATCTATTTTTCTTCAGTTCACATCTAGTCCTGTACTGTAATTTGCACAGCCACCTTTTTCCCTGGGTATGGCCTTACACTATCACAGCTTCCATTCTTTTGTATGCATGAACATATCCATGTAAACATGTAGACTCTACCTGCATCTTTGCAGATGTTTATTGTCCAGCCTTGCTATAGTCCATAATCTTTGACAATATTACTCTATGATTTATGATTATCATTTCCCCATGCTGATGTTCCCTTTTTTTATTTCTATATTTTCAACTGTTACATGCACATTTGTATTACTATTCTTTATATTATAAGCCTATGAATATCATGTGAACCTTTGACATCAAACTCCTTCATTTTAATCCACACATCTTTGACTATCACCTTGCATGCATGTAGGTAGTGTAACATTTATATAGCCTAGCATACCATTTTCTTGGGTGTAGTGTTAGCTGCTGCCGTTGTTTTCTTTCTTTCATATTACATCATCTGTAACACAGCTGTTGATACTAATGCAAATTCCATACTAGTCTGAAATTCTAACAGTTTTGTTCATGTTTTCTTTCAATAAATAAAAACAGAAGAGGAGTTTAGTTTTGAGAAGGGGGTAACATAAATTTGAATATATCCATTTTATTTTGAGATCAAACCCTGTTGTGAGAGGAAATGAAAAAGAAACCAAAATTCTCCAAAATGTATTAACCGTCGGCACAAATAATAGGAGACAACGAGGACCTTCTGCGTCTAATACTACCTCATCTCCCCGTCAAACCGCTAAGCCGATTCAAATCAGTATCCAAAGAATGTCGTGCACTCATTTCCGATCGCGACTTTTGCCTTAGTCATGCTTGTAAAAATCCCATCTCTAACATCCCCAATGGGATCTTTTTCTATAACCCACTTTCTAAAGATCTGTACTTCAGTAAATATTTTCTTACAGATGAGTAAAATAATCATGTTTCTCTTTCTAACATTTCAGTTCATCCAGATCATTCAATTTACTCGATTTCTCTATCTAAATCTGGATCTGAGGCTAAAATGCCTTCTTGTTTAGATTCTAATGATGTTTGGATCCCAACGACCATGGAATTACATCCGGGTAGTGTTGGAATAATGTGGGTTTTTGTCCCACATTGTAAAGTCATTTTAAGCCGTATTTGAGTGGATGAATGTTTCGTGCGCGTAATAGGTGACGCTTGGAATGTGTTCTCCTTCGTGAGAGATTTCTGAGGCACTTCAAAACTCTCAAAATGGGTAAGGGATGAATGAGATATGATCATCTAAAGTTGGTCCCTTGAAAGTGGAAATTTTGTGAAGCAAACCTGAATCCTACATTGAAATGGAAAATGGGTTTCCATTGCTTTATATAGCAACACACAAGTGTAGTGTTCACTTGTGTTGGCTATGTGTTACTCCATCACCTACGCGGGCGTGCAGGGTGGTGCAAATTGTGGGATTTCGTAGGGTAATCCGAGGCTTGCGAAGCCTTCAGGCTTGCCCGCGTGTATGATGTGCAGACACGAATGCAGTAGAAAATTATTTCTACTGGGCTTGGCTCTTAAATAATTAATTCATTTTTGATATGGATAATTTTAATTGATTTGACAAAATAATAAATTTAATTCAGTTACGGGTTTGATTTTTTCACTGACAATTAATTAATGCGGTTAAATAATTAATATCGCTTGGAATACGTTTCTCTAAGCCTATATAATATCGCTATAAGGCCTTAGGTTTTTTATTAGAAAATATACGGTCGTCCTCCTAAACACAAAACCCTACCTCTCTCTCGGTGATAGTTTCTTGTCTGTTCAAGCTCGCTGAAGGTGCCGTTTTTTGCAACGTCGCCGCAACCTTGATTCATTCTAGGAGGCTATCGACTCACACATACGGTGAGAGGTGAAATAGCTTTAAGGAGATAGTTCTTAACTGGACTTGAAGATTTTAACTGTTTATATCCTTTGTCCTCTGTTCTTATATTTATTCACAGTTATTTTTTGCATGCTGTTATTCGTATGCACCTTTATTTGTATGTATTGATCGCAGATTGTTTGATGGGTAGAAATACAATGAAGATGGTACAATCATGTAATGGGTTGAATTTATTTCAATTCAACACTTTTGATCAACGGATAAAGTTCCATTGTGTTCGTAATTTGGCTACTAATCCACTCAAGATGGTTCCTTTACCCAAGTTGTATGAAGATCACCAAATTACTACCTGCAATTTGGCATTTGACCCTTTGGCATCACCCCACTACAAGATTGTTTGTGTCAAAAAAAGAGGAATATTGTTTGGATCTCGGATTTTGATATATAGTTCTGAAACTAGTCATTAGAAAGATACCAATGTTCCAAGGAATGGAATGTCAGTGGAATTTGCCAAAGGAGTATATTGCCAAGGTGCAATTTATTGGGTTGGGAATGATTTTTTAAAATGCTAATGCTACTGTTTTGATGTTGAAGCTTAGAATCTGACCACGATCTCTATGCCTGCATGTCTAAGGGGTGCTACAGTATACTTCAGGTACTTTGGAGAATTCAACGGGCGCTTGCATCTTGTTTGCTCTCGCGACTTGGCTGCAAAAACATTTTCTGAGAACTGGTTTGTGAACTGAACAAAGTTACCGAGAACTGGTTTGTGAAGTATCCGGTAAATATAAAACTCTTGACATTTCCGTTCCCCGAGATGGTTGTGAAAGGGGTGTTTGAAATTCTCAATACGCATTTTCCATACTGGGTGTTGTGAGCGGAGAAAAGGATGAAGATTCATCTCTAGTCATGACTGTCCCTGGCAAAGTTGTTTCCTACAACTTGAAGAGCAAGAGGGTTGAGGTGCTATCTGAGCTTCCGTCATTGGAAAATGTGAACTTTTTTCATGGTTCTAGTGCCTATCCATTCGTTCCAATCTGTGAGCACTATCCAATAAAAGGTATGTGGTTTAATTTTGAATGTATATTTATTAATATTCACATATATATTATCAACTTCATATATCATGTATATTGTGTTTTCTTTGGTAATCAATTTTAAATTTTTCCAGTCATTGTAATTTTCAGCTCCAAGTAAGAGATGAGGGATATTAACTGACAAATGTTCTGATTGCGCAATGGATCGCTAGCAAAAAAGTCACTAAAAGACAGATTAAATGCACCTGCTCTGATACCAAATGAAATTCTTAGGCACAATCGAATTAAAGTAAACGTAAGACTGTTCACAAATGGGACAGTCTGTTTTGCAAATGAGACAGACTGTTTCTAAATGAGACAGACCCTTTTACATAACAGAATATAAATTGCAGAAATTGTTAGGCTGAAAACACGCAAGCGCACGTGATCAACTTGAAGTATACGAATAAGTAAGATTCGTTCCCACAGAGACCGGTTTTTAGTTATTATGTACTTATGCAACAGTGTATGATCTT
>PHNY01088948.1:3987-21911 GCA_003724115.2 Anethum foeniculum
AAGTCGGTAACTTTTGACTTATCAAACTGCTACTACTTCAAGGCAATTGCAAACTTCAACAGCTTAACCTAATTCTAAGATACACCGCGGATAAACTAGCATGCATAAACGAGCATACATCAATCATAAAAACAATAATTCAGCAAAAATGATCTTAATTAAAAAAATAAGGTCCCTTTCATTATTTTCATTCTGTTCTCTCGATGAAGCTAGAGTCCTGAGAAGCTTGAAATGCAGATTATGTCATTGCTTACCCCAATACATTTATCAGTGATAAATCAACTAAGAAATAATATTTTTTTTTGATAAAGTGATAAGAATAGATATTTTGTGACATTTTAACTGCAGAAAACTCTCTATACTTTAAAGGATTTTGGTCAAGACATAACTTTTACAAACTCAACAGCCGAAGAGCTTCCAACAAAGTTGCTTTAAACCTACAAATGTCAAGTTCTACATTTTGATTGTCCAAGTACGTAGACTTAAAAGATAACCAACCCTTGTCTGCGATTGACTGAGGGTTATTGAGGACTTCATGATCAAGTGGGTACTTTTGCATCAGAGAACTCTCTGTTTTACTAATCTTGTATTCCAAGTACCTTAAGTTCATAGTTTTTGAAGGATCTTCAAAAAAGGTTCTAGCAATCCATTCAAAACCACCAAAAGGTAACACTTGGATGAAAACAGCATTTTCTGGAAGAAAAACGATATTTGTTAGCCCAGCACCATGTACTCCCATCAGCACATCACAAGAATTCACCAACCGTGAAAATTCGGATAAATCTGAGTTGGCCTCTACAATAACAACATCAAACTCCAACTTTTGAGCCATTCTAACAAGTTCATGTTCATTCATAAAAGCCCTTGTCCTTTTCCTTGAAATAATGAGCAGCCTCGGCCTTTTCTTCTCTCTTCGGTTTAATCTGATCGCATATTCCCTTTTCAAATAGTACGAACTTCTTAAGAACTCCCTGAAGTTCTTCATTGAATAATCAGGTGATTTCAGTGGATCAAAATTCAGCTCCTTATGTTTTTTGAGACCAATTATCATGCTTGGAAAGCAATGCACTCCATCTTCTTTATCTATGTCAATAGCCTCATAATTTGACAACTGGTTTAACACTATATTAAACTTCGTAGTCCAAGAAACTTTCTTGTCTGCTAGAAGAAATTTTACTTCTCCATTAAATTTTCGGGAAGTAGTATATAATGGAATTACCACATCACTGAAGCTGTGGAAATAGTTGTCTGAGTATCCTCCAATGGAGAAAACTATAGCCGGAACACTGTGATTTTGTGTACAGCTGGGCATTTCTTGAGAAAATTTGAATTGCCTTACTTTTTCCAGTGCAACTTCATCTGTCTTTCTTGCATAAGGCTTTATACTTGATAAATTGTTTTTGGTAAGCATATCTGCTATGCTAAAATGTGGCACGAATATTGTTGACAAGCTGCCAATAATCCTTATATCTCCCTGCATCTCACAAAAATCTGATGCCGGTTCTGTAAATTTGCAAATTATCCTAGACTCCATACTAGTATTCATATCTGCCCCTTCAAAATTAGAAGTACCATCGAAGTTAGTTACTCTGCGTAATGCTCTGATTCTAGATCAGATAAGAAAATTATCCACTTTTAATTTACAGCCTGTGGACGATTTTATAACTAATACAATCTAAAATTATAAGATTAAAAATTCAAACGTCCATGTCTTCAAATGCAAACACTCAATACTTCTTGTTACCTAGAATTGAGATATCCATTACACAACACGACTAGGGTGAAATCATCAGAATGAGGGTAACCATTATGTATCATCAAATCTTCAAAACTTACTCCTCACAAATTAGCATGTTCGAATAACTTCATATACTAAACTTATAGTTTACTACATCTCAACCAATCTCACAACTTAAAAAGAGTACCTAAACACAGAATACATGTACTATTAACACTCCTCACTCGTATGAATGTCCTGACCAGAAACACACATCAAATACACAAATATACCATAAATATAAGTTAACCATGAGGGGTAGGAAGGATCGAATCCAAGAACCTTCCCTAAATCTAGATTAGCTCTCATAAGTAAACAACTCTCCTAAAACTTAAACAAAGCACTAAAAACAACTTTATTATATTAGTATAATGCACTTAATATGCTTACCCGCCAGTAAAGGGCCACGGTACGGAGTAAAGAATGTGCAAATGCACAATGCAATAATCAAACAACCAAACAAAGCTCCATATCTCATCTTCTTCTGATCATGCTGGCTAAAACTTCTGGCAAGTATGGAGTTGTACATCCTATTTTCGAGAATATTATTTGTTACAATTAGAACTAGCACACAGAATGAATTAGCTGAAGTTATAACTTATAACTATGCATGACAGCATGAGAACGTAATTAGCTGGAAATTAGTCACTAGCTTTAGAATGCAAGTAGAAAATAGTCAAAGAAATATCAATATTGGATGGCTGCGAAGAAGAAGATCGATCTTATTTTCTAGCTGTGCTACCTGCATGGTCAATAATTATATTATTGAGTGTATGTTAATATAGTGATCACTTAATACTTATGCAAGTTTGTTTATAACACGTTTGTAATCCGGTGGAACTATGGAGTTCTACCCAAAGAACATATTATGAAAAGACTCTTCTGTTGATTATAGTTTTTTAAGTTGCATAAGCACGCTACAGAAGGTTAACGTTGAAAGAATGAAAAGGTCATTTGAGCAAGTTTAATATTTTTTTGGTGAAATGAGGAATATATTACTAAAACTTTATTTGTTTTTATTATAGTATTTATCATTGTTATTGTTTTACAAATTGTTATTTGTTCGGATATTTCAATTTTTGAAGGGTAACGACGACTACAATAATGATATGGTGAAGTTATTGCGAACATATGTGAAATCAAATAACAAATTTCAAGTTCTCTAACTAAATAAGGGTCTTTATAGAACTTTTTCCTGATGACACATAACTAACATATATTGTGACATTTGAACTGCAGAAAACTATGTGAAAAATTTGCAGCAGTACTGAACTATTTAATATTTACATACTCAGCATCCGAAGAGCTTCCATCAAAGTTGCTCTAAACCTACGTACATCAAGTTTTACATTTTGATTGTCAAGATACACAGACCTAAAATCAGCCCAACCCTTTTTTTGGATTGAGTAAGGGTCCTTAAAGACTATATGATCAAGTGGGTACTTTTGTATTAGAGAGCTCTCTCTTTCTTTAATCTTGTATTCCAAGTACCTTAAGTTCATACTCTTTGAAGGATCTCCGAAATCAGTTTTAGCAAGCCATTCCAGACCACCCAATGGTAACACTTGGATGAAAACAGCATTATTTGGGAGAAAAACAAGGTTTGTTAGTCCAGCACCATGCACACCCATCATCACATCGCAAGAATTCACCACCTGTGAAAATTCTGTTAAGTTTGAGTTGGCCTCCAGAAGAACAACATCGAACTTTAACTTTTGAGCCATTTTAACAAGTTTTTGTTCATTCAGAAGAGTCCTGGTTCTTTTTCTAGAAATAATGAGGAGCCTTGGTTTTTTCTTCTCTTGTAGCCTTAGTCTAATCGCGTATTCCCTTTTCAACTGGTATGAACTTCTAAGAAATTCCCGAAAGTTCTTCATCGAATAATCTGGTGATTTTAATGAATCAATATTCAGCTCCTTATGTTTTTCGAGACCAAGTATCATGCTTGGAAAGCAATGCACTCCATCTTCTTTATCTATGTCGATAGCCTCGTAATTTGACAACTTCTCTAACACAATTTTAAACTTGGTAGTCCACCAATCAGTCTTGTCTGCTAGAAGAAATTTTACTTCACCATTAAATTTTCGGGAAGTTGTATATAATGGAATCACTACATCAGTGAAGTCATGGAAGTTATTTCCTGCGTATCCTCCAATTGAGAAAACTATAGCTGGAACAGTGTGATTAGTTGTACAGCAGGGCATTTCTTGAGAAAATCTGAATTGCTTTACATTTTGCAGTGCACCTTCATCTCCTTTTCTTGCATAAGGCTTTATGCCTAGTGAATTGGATCCAGTAAATGTATCTGCAAGGTTGAAATCAGGCACGAAAATCGTTGATGAATTGCCATGAATCCTTATGTCTCCATGCATCTCACAAAAATCTGATGCTGGTTCTGTAAAATTGCAAGTTATCTGGGATGCCGTAGTAATCACATCTGCACCTTTAAAATTAGAATTACAATAAGGTTAATTACTTTGCAGTGAAATCTATAATCAGAGCAAGAAGTATCACTCATCTTTAACAAGTGTGGAAGAATATATAAGTCTATACAGAAAATATAAGTTTTAAGAGGAATGAAAAAGATTTAAAAGATCACGGTAAGGTAAACGTGTATATTATAATTTGTCGTCCTCCTACTAAACAAATTCATAATCATCAACATTATGAAACTATATTGCATCTTCTAGTATATGTACTGTGCTAGATTATTTCTATTTCTCTACTATCTTGCGGAGAAGAGGACTTGGACTCAAATATGCAGTTATAACTTACACCTCTGTACACACACAAGCATATAGTTTATGTACACGCCTTACAAAATATATTGTAAAAGATAAATTTGCCTACGTACTTAAGCTCTTTGGGTTGCTTGCTTCCTCGGCATTCATCTGCATCTTGAGGTTAATTCCCGTTGCCAACTTCAACTCTGCTGGAAACAAATATTGTTTTCAAGGGAGTTACTTATACATCGATCACCATGCATATCTTAAACGTAATTTGTATAATATTGTTAGCAGAGCTATGCATGCAGTACATGAACATTCTTACAAGTTACAACACTACATAAACAAAGAAGAAAGAGTTCATTATCCATGTTTGCTGATATGTGCAATACTGGAACTAGTACAATGCATGAACTATTGTTTGGTATATACTTACCAGTTGGTAAAGGGGCGAGAGACGGCTTGAAGAAGGTGCAAATGCACAATGCAATAATCAAACAACCAATAAAAGCTCCACATCCCATCTTCTTCTGCTCATGCTGGCTAAAACTTCTGGCAAAAATAGAGTTGTACATCGTATTTTCGAGCAGCTGACTTGGTATGAACCGGAAAAACTGATCCGCAAAGCTAATTATATATGCATACACGAAAGACACATATGTGGATAGCTAGGCTTCTTATATTACTTTATTAGGAACACTAGCACGCAGCTGCGAAAATCCTATAGAATCTAAGTAGAATGAGTCAAAAAATTTCAAGGGACGGCAGCAGAGGCATGCATGAGATTGTGATTTGTGTGTCAAATGGACAAAGCTCTAGATACTGAGTGTATGTTCTTATAATGATTGCTCCCCACGTTCGTAATCTAAAGTGGAGTTTTGTTAAAACAATAATATAAAATCCTAGCTGGTATATATATTTGGTGAACGGTACTTTTCTGTTGACTGTTTGATAAGGAGTTGTGCGCAAGCATGAATGTGTATATTCATATATCTCTGCTAATCAACTAGTTATTGTCTTTCTCTAACTTCTATCGCACGGGAAAACTACAATTTTACAGTATGATGTGGATTTCTCCGGCAAGAAAAGTATATCCCAAAACAACCCGATCAGTACAGAAATTACTTATATCAATGCAAAAATTAAATAATTTAAATCTAACCTTCGAAACAATCCGTCATCCATCGAACCCCAAGAGATGAGTAATATAGAGGCTATAAACAATAAGTTAAGTCCAAGGATTTTGTTCCTCAACCCGCTTTCTTTATGTAACACATTGTTTTGGGACCTTGGATCCTTTTATTTATCCGTTAATATTTCGTGGATTGAAGATTCTCCCTTCCATCAAATTTTTTCACGAAAAAAAAAAGTTCTTATCTGCGAAAAGTTATAACAGATGGGTAAAAAAAAAGTTTTAATCTAAACATTTGAAATATAAATCCGACGTCCTTGTACAATATGTTAGATAAACGGTACCTGACATAAACGGCCAGGACCCTAAGTCCATATACAAATTTTAGATCAACTTAAAAATTAACCAATATCCGAATCTATCTTCTTGAAAATTCATTTTAAAAGCTAATCCAAATAGAACATAAATGATACAAATAGTAAGCATAAATGCTTAATATAAGAAAAACACTTTCTAAGTGAAAATTAAAAATTTGCAAGCGAAAATCTATTTTATAACCATGTAGTATTCAGTTCATGTTTGTAATTTTGAAATTAGTTGTGTCCTTTCTTTATTCCTTAAATTCCAAGTAAGTTTTGTGACCTCGGTTTTTATCATCTTATGGAGTAAATATCTAAAGTTGACAATTAAACTTCTACCAAAACTCTTTTCCGCAAATTCTAACTTAATCTACAGCGGTCTCTTTGAATGACACCTAAACGCGAATGGGTCATAAATAATAACATAACATAATTACCAATTAATATTCTCATGCTTGATCCTCAGCACAATATTAACATTAATCTGCCTAAAAAATGACAGATAGCTACGGTGAAAAAGTGACCAAAGTCTTGATATATTGACGTATTGATATGTTGGTTACTTGGGTAATCTGATATGTTTAGCAATAAAAGAATTTACACTTCAGACATATGTTCGAGAAGAAGAACAAAGTAAAAGATGATGATTAAGTATTAACCAAACACTTTATTTATTAACTTTTCCAATTTAGTTGGGATTTCCGAGTTAAGTTAACCCTTACTCAGTTTTAAACCAGCAGCCCATATATGACAAAAGTTGTTAGGATTGCATATGAGATCCGAGAGCTACTGTGTGGAGTCCAATTACCCAATTTTATTTGAGTCCGGATCTTCTGTTCCCTCCCGTGTCCCCTAATATGTCCTTTTTTTTCTTTTTAGTCAGGTTATTTAAATTGCACGTGATCAAACAACTGACACGAGATATATAAATTAAATAATCGATCAATAAGAAAAGAGAGGACATATTAGGGGACCCAGGATGGCTCATCTTGTTTGGGTACAAAATGGGACATTTCAACTTCCTCTAGATCTCTTAACCTTTAAGGTATGCATGATATCCGATTTCAATCTTTAAAATTATGCACCAACCACGGGAACAGTGAACATTTATGTGTCTACAAGAGAAACATATTAGTATTAATTAACACACATTATTGCATCCACTGTATTATTAGTGTTGTTAACCTCCCCTAGGAGGAGATGTTTCACCTGATTTTCCATAAACAATTATATAATCTCTTCTGCCTATTCAACCCACATTATGATTGACAGGAAGAACTATCTAGACAAGTTCGTTTATTTGTATGGTGAATTAGTGAAGATTTTGGACTTGATCGAAAGAGAGGGAACATCTACTTGCTAATTTGGTAAGTCAACTTTAGGTGGCAAGTCGATGTGCACATCGGTTTCAATTTTATCAACTTGTCTGTGCGGATTATAATACTCCCCAGTAGAGCTCATATTTGATATTACGAAAGTTGGCACTAAAAGGTTTGTCAATGTACAGTTCCGATCGGATAACTGACTTGAAACAGACCAAGAGCATTTGACGAGGTTCAATTTTTTTTGAGCTGCTGCCCATTCTTCACAGTAACACATGTTTGCCATAATACTCCAGTGGCTTTCGAGTTTGCAAATTACAGTAACAAGAAATAAAAGAAACTTTGAGGGTTCAGGATTACATTGAGATGAAGTACATTGCTTGGTCTCGCTAACAAATATTTCGGCTTGGTCCTCGCACTAAGGTCCGACTGTTCTTTGACGTAAATTATTTAAATTCGTGCAATACTTGCGAAGTAGAAAGTACTAATTAGATGAATTTCATAATAATTAAATACTAGCTGTGCAATTGAGAATCAAACACTAATATCAAAATGATATTCTAACGGCCCGACTTTTCGGACTATTAATTCTAAAATCAAAATTAAAATAAAGTACAATTTTTCAATCCACAATTCTATTACAAAGATGACTATTACAAATGCGCAGCTAACGGAAGTTCAAAAGTCAATCTACTCCCACCCTAAAGTCCTCGAATTCCAATGCTATTCAAATCGAATCTTAGACCGAACATGAAAATTGTAAGTAATGAGCTACACAGCCCAGCAAGAAATCAATCGATCCAACTAGTAGTGTCAAACAACATATACACATATAACAAAATACGATATATGAAACAAACACTTTCGATGCACATTCATATTCTTATTCGATATATACGATGCAGATAATCACATAACAACAATAATTCAAAACCCATAACTCATGCCACGACCACTACAACACGGTGATAACGGTCCTAAATTTTCATAAAACTGACACTACAACCCGGTGACTTCGGTCCTATGTTCTTATTCGATATTTTCACAAATCATGACGCACAAATCAGAGATCCAAATTATAGTCTAGACACCACATATACACAACGATACATATACTATAACATATAATACTTTCAAATATATCATCACTTAGCCCATATTTTGATAAACAAATATACACACATAACATATAGTTTCAAAAATACCAGTAAGATCAATTAGAAACTTATCTCAAATATGACCAGAACAGTATTTAGCCTTTTTGACCCTCTAAACGATGTTTTCTTCAAAAACACAAAATATGGAAGTTGTAGAAAACGAAAAGACCTTTTCGAAAAGTCCAGAATCAACGAATTCCGACTTACGATGAATTTACTACGAATTTTACAAGACTGCTGATTTGTTTGTGGAATAGAGCTACAAATTTTGATAATACAGATGGAGAAGAGAATATGACGTATATATAGCGACACAAACCCTAACTTCAAACCTACTAGTTATCCATATTAAAACTCGATCCAAATTTTAGGCTCACTAATCTAATCCAAATTTAATTCCTAATCTTTATTAATCTATAATCCCTTTTTTCTATTATTCTTTTATTATTATTATTCTAAAAATCACGGGATATTACAGATATACTTATAGAGAATTTAATTTGAAATTAGGATGAAAAAAGACAATAAATTAATATTAAGCAATTGATAATGGATGAAATCAAAGATCTGGAATAAAATAAATTTTATACAATCATGTATTATAGTTAATAAAGAAATATCCTATAATTATAATTATATGTAATCGAATTCGAGATAAAATCAAATAAGTGAAAATAAAATAAATAAATTTTATATAAAATTAATTAATTAAATTATTAAATGATAATCAAAATTTGATACTTCGATATTATTTTCTTTTATTTCCAAAAATATGAGATAAAAAATTAAAATCATAAATCTAGAGTAAATTAACTATACATCCCCCGCCATGTCTTCATTTACACTTTTGTTTAATTGTAATCACTTTACCTAAATCAATTTCACAATTCATGTTATCTTGCACCCCTACCATATTTTCCAGACTGAGCAACTTAGATGAGGAAGACAATCAAATACATCTCACGCCTTCCATGTATATTAATTCATCACAAAGTAAACTATCATATATTTGCTAGACACATAATTACAAATATTTATATAAATATATGATTTATTTATTAATTTAATTACACAATCTACTATTAAATTTAATACATTTATTTTTAAAAGAATTTCATATAGCGTATAAGTTTATAAATAATTTTAAATTCTCTAATTCCCTATGAAAATTCGGTTAAACTTTGGACCGAATATAGTAAAAAAAATGGATGAAAGTGTTAAAGATAATTCCACAAAATTTAAGTAATGACCAAAATTATGGCTGCACATCCTTAATGCAGCTACAATGAAGGGACTAGTCAAATGTATAGTTATGATTGTAATTTAAATTCAAATATTCTGATAATTAACTAGGCTAGATATACTGCTATGATTGATATGTAACTGATATGATACATGTGTCCTTGTATGTACTACTAAATATAAAATAATTTTCCTTCTTTCTCTTATATGGTATCAGAGCTATCCAATTTTTTTCTCCCAACTGCTTCTTCTCTTCTATATTGTCAATGGCTTCTGCTGATTCTCAGACCACTATTCCCAACAATTCTGATCCTATAAAACCCTTCATCCTCATTTCTCTTCATCACATAATCAAACTCACATCTACTAACTATATCTCATGAAAAACTCAACTAGAGGCAACACTTTTTGGATATGATTTACACAAATTCATCGATGGCTCTTCTCCTGCACCTCCCCAAACAATCACCAGTGGCCAAACCTCATCCCCAAATCCTGCTTATACAACATGGTTTCGTCAAGACAAACTTATTCTTGGAGCCCTTGTTGGAACTTTATCACCATCTCTTGTCCCTCTCATCTCTCAATGTCATACCACCCATGAGGCATATCAAACTCTTGCAAAAACATATGCTAACCCGTCTAAAGGGCATCTCAAACAAATTAAGGAACGCCTTCGAAACATCACCAAAGGAAACAAGTCCATAACTGAATATATGCAGGAATTTAAAAATTCAGCAGACCAGCTTGCCTCTCTTGGTCGTCCCTTGGAGTCTGATGATATTGTGGATAAAATTCTTGAACAGCTGAATGATCCGGATTACGAAAATGTTATCAATGCTGTTTATAGCCGTGACACTCCCATCTCATTTGATGAATTACATGAAAAACTTATTAATCGAGAACTCTCTATCAAACACAAAGTTGCCTCAGTAAATTCTTTTCCTGCTACTGTCAACTATGCTGCCAAGAATACTTTCAAGAATAATCATCCAAAGCATTTTGCTCATAATTCCAATAGCATTCTCCCTACTCCCACACAATCCTCATTATCTCCAGTTCGTGCTTTTCGTCCCTGGACATTGTCAATGGTGCCGTGCTCAAGGACATTATGTTACCCATTGTCCAATTTTTTGGCAACAATTTCCTAATGTAATCCCACCTACAAATCAGTTCAATGCATCACTTATACAACCACCAGCACAAAATCTATTCGCATCCAAGCCATATCAGCCCTCCCATCACCCTCGAGCATATGCTGCAACATCCTCAAATAATTCTCAAAATGGTTGGTTACTTGATAGCGGGGCGACAGACCATGTGATAAATGATCTTGACAATCTTGCTCTCCACTCTCCCTATAATGGTACTGAAGAACTCATCATCGGAGATGGTTCAGGCTTACCCATAGCTAATACTAGTTCTACATCTTTTTTAATTCCATCTTCTAATTTTTATCTTAAAAATATTCTTTATGTTCCCTCTGTATCTCGTAACATAATCTCTATATCTAAATTTTATCGTGATAATAACTCATCAATTACTTTTTCACCTAATTCTTTTCATGTGAAAGATCTTCGCACAAGAGTATCGCTTCTCCAGGGACCAAATAAATCTGGCATCTATGAATGGTATCCATCCTCACCTGCCATTCACATTTCCACTAGCTCTCTCTCCACCAATAATTGGCATCATCGTTTAGGCCATCCGTCATATGCTATTTTACAGTGTATCAGTTCAAATTTCAATCTCTCAATTCCCAAATGTACTGGTGTAACTCTTGTGATTGTAATAATAGTCATAAGATGCCTTTTTCTCAAAACTCTATTTCCTCTAATGGTCCTCTTGACGTTATTTATACTGATGTTTGGACCTCACCAACCCTCTCATATGATGGCTACAAGTACTATATTATTTTTGTTGATCACTTTACCAAATATATGTGGTATTATCCCCTCAAAAAAAAAAATCTGAAGCTAAGGAAATCTTCATTCAATTTAAATTAAATGTAGAGAAATATTTTCAAAATTCAATTATTACCATTTTCAGTGACAAATGGGGGTGAGGGTCTTGATCCTCTTTTTAATGCTTCCGGTATTACTCATCTTACTTCGCCTCCACACACTCCTGAACACAATGGTTATTCTGAAAAACGTCATTGTCATATTGTTGAGACGAGATTCTCAATTCTATCTCATGCTTCCATGCCTCAAAAATATTTGACAAGAGCCTTTAATACTATAGTGTACCTTATAAATAGAATGCCCACTTCTACTCTCCACTACACATCTCCATTTGACAAAATATATGGCCATCCACCAAATCATCAAAAATTACGAAGTTTTGGGTGTCTTTGTTACCCATGGTTGCGTCTATATACCTCTAATAAACTCGATCCACGATCTATTCCATGTGTATTTGTTAGGTATTCAACTACCCAAAGTGCCTAATTTTGTTTAAATCCAAACACCAATAAAATATATGTGTCTCGCCATGCTAAATTTGTGGAACAGACATTTCCGTTTGCCTCATTAGACATATCTTCCTCTTCACCTTCTACAGAATATATTGATCACTAGTGCACACTGTCACTTCCCTTATTACCCGAAACACTCACAAACACTTCTTCTAATAATGAATCCACTAATGTTGATAACACTACTCCTTTCACATCACCTCCACCATCTCCATCCCTCTCGCCTCACTCAACTTCATCTTCTACTAATTCTACCCAAAGTCTTACTCCATCCCCTCCTCCACCTGCTTATACCACTAGATTACAAAATGGAATTCGCAAACTAATAAATAAACTCAAGCTCACTGCTACTGTCCAAGATACATCACATGAACCCACTACCATTAATTAAGCTCTGCGTAATCCTTTATGGAGGAATGCCATGCAAGTTGAGTTTGATGCACTACTCAAAAATAACACTTGGGATTTAGTCCTTCCATCTCCCACACAAAATCTTATCAGTTATAAATGGGTTTATCGTACCAAATATAATCCTGATGGTTCGATTGAGCGACACAAGGCTCGTCTAGTAGCTAAGGGGTTCCATTAATGTCCTGGTTGTTAACTATGAGTAGCATAAATAACTAGACAGAGGCGGGGGTGAATGGATAGTTTTAAAACCGAGATGAGTTTTTCTGAAATCTGTTTGCTGTTTTTATGTGAACTGTGTATGTATGCAGAATTGTAAGGACAAGAACACACAAAGATACTTCAATTCACTTTATACAAGTAAATCGAATACTACAACTTCCAGAACGAAAATTCTGGCTTCGAAACTAAAGAACTGAATGTTCTTTGTTTTCTTACAGAGAAAGAAAAGATAGATCTGATTTTTCTATGTGCTCACCTCTCTCTTGGATAATAAGAATGTGCATGATATATATTACCTATACAAAACTAGTGCACATTCCCATTTTACACAATTGCCCTCTCTCTGCAAAAAACGGATCTAACAGATTAGTACTGAGGTACGATTGTGCAGGTTAGGACCACCAAAAGCTTCTTCTTTTCCGTTTCTTCCTCTCTAAGTTGAGCTGTAGATTTGCCATCTGTCTCTGGACCACAGACCAGTACAGATGCTCCCAGTATTTGTCTCCACTTTACTTTATCTTGTACCTTCGTTTGTCTTGTTCAAATTTGGTTATGTGTTGATGTAGTGAACTCTGGTCATCCTTCTTAACCAGACATATCAACACAGCTATTTTGGACTTTGCGGAATTCGAACTTCTCTACACATTGTGCATAGGACTTTGCTATATATGACAGTGCAGAGGAGTTTGCGATATAGCCATGCTGAGTACTTTGCGATATGACTTGAGGACTTTGCTATATGACAATAACTGGACTTCACGACATAGGCATAGGGACTTTGCGATAACAACACTCCACGGTTCAGCTTTAAGCACTTCACGACATAGGCAATTCTGACTTCACTACATAGGGACTTAGAAGCATTTAGCATTTTATTTCTACTCAGTAGATCACTCTGCTGCATGAACAAATCTTGAACTTCTTCCAGAATGAAATACTATCAGACTACAAGTATCTACATTTNGCACTCTAAACTCATTATTAAAACTGAGCAATCAGAATAACCTATCTACATGATGTCAAGACAAGTACATTGGGAAACTAATATTAAATCCTAGTGACAAGAATCACCAGGTTAATATGTGACTAAATTACAAATGAGTAGGCTTGTTAAATGTGATATTCAGACATGCCTTGAGCCCAACACTGGTCTTGACTATACAGAAACATTTAGCCCTGTTGTCAAACCCGCAACTATAAGAACATGCTCTCACTTGCGGTGACTCAAAATTGGCCTCTCCGGCAAGTAGATAATAATAATGCTTTTCTCCAAGGCACCCTCAAAGAAGATGTATACATGATCCAACCCCCTGGATTTGTTAATTCCACCCATCCTACTTACGTATATACGGTCTTAAACAATCTCCCCGGGCCTGGTACAATGAGCTAAAAACCTATCTTTTAAGCCTTGGTTTTCGTAACTCTATCTCAGACTCCTCTTTATTTATTCTTCGTCATGGTCAAGACATATTTTATGTTTTAGTGTATGTTGATGACATAATTCTCACAAATTACAATAGTTCCCTCATTAATTCTATTATATCTCGACTCTCTCATTGTTTCTCACTTAAAGATCTCAGTGATCTTTCTTATTTTCTTGGTGTTGAAGTAGTACCACACTCGCAAGGTCTATTTCTTAGCCAACAAAAATATATTCAAGACATACTTTCGAAAACAAATATGTCTAGTGCTAAGCCTACTCCAACACATATGATTTCTCATCCACCTCTATCACTTGACTCGGAAACATCAATTTCAAATTCGACTGAATTTCTGGCCATTGTTGGCAGCTTACAATATTTATCACTAACTTGTCATGATGTTACTTTTACAGGGAACATATTGTCTCAATACATGCACAACCCCACTGTTCATCATTTTGTTTCTCTAAAAAGATTACTGAAATATCTTGCAGGCACTATTCATCATGGTCTTCTTCTTCACCGCAACTCTCCTTCCTGTTTACATGCCTTTTCTGATGCTGATTGGGCCGGCGACAAAGATTGATTATATATCTACTACTGGCTATGTTGTATACCTTGGTCGGAATCCTATTTCATGGAGCTCTCGAAAACAAAAAATATTAGCACAACTGGCGAAGTTTTATGGGTCCTAAATCTCCTCACCGAACTTGGCCATTCACCAAATAGTCCACCTGCCATCTATTGTGACAATATGAGAGCAACATATGTTGCTGTCAATCCTAAATTTCACCCAAAGATGAAGTACCTTGGTCTAGACTATCATTTTGTTCGTGAACATGTTCAAAGTGGTGTCATTCGTGTTTCTTATATCTCTGGTAATGATCAGTTAGCCGATGCTTTAACTAAGCCTCTTGTGCGTGTAAGATTTCAGACATTATTGTCCAAAATTGGCCTTATTGAAAGATCGTCCATCTTGTGGGGGCATGTTAATAGAGCTGGCAATTCGTTCATTTCGTATGCTTTCGTGTCGTGTACTTTCGTGTTTCGTGTCATAAATGTCAAACCCAAACCCGACCCGTTAAGAATTCGCTTCTTTTCATATTCGTGTGCCTTCATTTCGTGTACGTTTCGTATCATGTTTCGTGCAATTTTAGATGAATAATAAAAATAAAAATAAATTAATAAAATATTTAAATATTGAGTTTTCACTAGTCAGGTCTTAATTATAAAGAATCAAGTGTAGTTAAGTCTTGTAAAATTTAAATTTGAAACTAATTTGTATCTATCTATTCTAAAAATTATATATATAATATTATTTTAAAGTATATATTCATATAATTTTAATAAATTTATTTAAATATTTTTTATTTCATGTACTTTCGTTTCGTGTCGTGTATCCAAGGGTAAACCCAAAACCGACACTAAATTCATCCGTGTAATTTCGTGTTCGTGTATTTTCGTGTTTGTGTACCGTAAAGGTCAACCCAAACCCGTAATTTTCGTGTCGCTTTCGTGTTGCATGTCGTGTACTAAATTGCCGGCTCTACATGTTAAAGATAATTCCGCATAATTTAAGTAACCAAAATCATGGCTGCACTTCCTTAATACAATTACAATGAAGAGATTAGTCAAATGTATAGTTATAATTGTAATTTAAATTCAAATATTCTATCATGATCATTAATTAGACTAGATATACTGCTATGATTGATGTGTAACTGATATTATACATGTGTATATTATACATGTGTATAAATCCTTGTATGTACTACTGAATACAAAATAATTTTCCTTCTTTCTCTTATAGAAAGTTGGGTCAAGTTCAAAATTAAATTCGGGTTCAAAATCAACTATATTGTTCATACAAATGTGGTGGTTGAGCCAAGTTGTCGGAATCCTAGGTACATGGAGAAAAGATAAATGCATCAAAATCTTAAATAATTCAGAACAATATTTTTGATTGTTAGGTAATCATTTTTCATCATTTTGCAAACAAACAACAGTTCATGTGCATCATTACTAGTGAAAACTACAAATGTTGCCTCTCGTGGTTTATGCAAGACGTTAATCCCTTGTTAGAGAGTAGGGACGCGGTTTTAATCCATTTTTCTCTCCACAACTCGAAAAACTGAAAGTTAGTAAAGTTAAAATGACATAAAGTTGTAAGAGTAAAGTTTACGAGACATAGAATAAGAAGCAAATGATCATTTTTACGTGCTACTGATGCAATAGTTTCATAGCTCTTAACAAAGTACTCCTGAACCTACGGACGTCAAGAATCACGTTTTGTTTATCCAAATATACAGATCTAATTACATCCCATCCTCCATTTTTATTTACAGATAATGAATTCCTAATTGTTGCACTCTTAGCTGAATATTGTTGAATCAAACTACTTTCTTTTACTTTTATCTTATACCCCATATACCTTATGTTCATATCCATTGCAGGCTCTTCGAAATCATGTTTGGCATACCATTCGATTCCTAATGGAACTATTTGAATCACAACAGCATTGTCTGGTAGGAAAACCATGTTCGTAAGTCCAGCTCCGTGGACTCCGATCAGAACACTACAAGAATTTACTAGCTCAGCGAACTTTGATAAATCTGTCGATAGCGTTGCATCAGTTACTATGACTTCATAACCCATGCTTTGAGCCGCTTTGGTAATTTTTTCTTCATTAATTAGAGTCCGGGTTTTTTTCCGCGATATAATCATCATACGAGGCTTTTCAATCGTACCTTTTCTCAGCTTGATCACGGCTTTTCTCTTCAATGAGTAAGCAGACCTTAAGAAATCTCTGAAATCTTTCATGGAGAATCCTTCGTAAGTGTTTGATGCACGATCAATGCCTAGCTCTTTCCGAGTTTTAAGGCCGACGACCATACTTCTATAACACAATATTCCTTCTTCTTTATCGATATCATTTACTTTGTGTCTAGATAGCTTTTCAAGAATTACTCGAAATTTTGAACTCCACCAGGATTTGTAATCACTAGCAAGAAAATGTACTTCACCGTCAAATTTTCGCGATGTTGAGAATAGTGGAATGATTATGTCAGAAAAATCGTGAAAGTGGTTTCCCGAATATCCCGCAAGAGAGAAAAGAATAGCTGGAATGTTTTGATTTGTTGTGCAACTCGGAGAACTGTGATGAGATGGTATAACTTTAATAGTCCAACTCTTGACACTTCCCATTGCTCCTTCATTTCCTTTTCGAGCATATGGTTTTAAACTGAATGAAGTACCAGTTTTAAACAAACCGTCAGTCTGATCAGAAACTACAAATATGGTGGAAGAATTTGGATGAATTCTAATGTCTCCTTTGATTTCACAATAATCAGATATTGGTTCTGATAAACTGCATGCTAGCTTAATCAGCTTAGCTTCAACTTCTGCAAAAAAAAATAAAATAGTTAGATGTTATTAACTTTGAAGTAAAATAAAACACAGTAATTTAGCAAAAAAATAAATAAATAAAAAATAAAACACAGTAATTTAAATTTAGTTTTCTTTTTACCTTAATCTACTATTTAAATTGGGAAACCCCGTTTAGCAAATCTTATAAGTAACTTATAAGCAGAAAAAGTACGTGTATATGTACTTTTTCTGAGAATAAGTAACTTAATTTTTATAAGTAAAATAAGATTTGATTTTCAATTCTTATAATAAATAT
>PHNY01088973.1:2267-25009 GCA_003724115.2 Anethum foeniculum
GCAAAAGCAGAAGTGTGTTGCTCTTAGTTCGTGTGAAGCTGAATTTATGGCTGCTACGGCTGCAGCATGCCAAGCAATATGTTTGAAGAATCTGCTGTCCAAGATCACAGGTGAGAGTCTTGGTCCAGTGGTGTTATTTATAGACAATAAGTCAGCCATTGATCAAGCTAAGAACCCAGTTTTTCACGGAAGGAGCAAGCATATAGATATACGCTACCATTTCATTCGAGAGTACGTTGATAGAGGAGACATTCTGGTGAAGCATATCAGTTCAGAGAAGCAAAGAGCAGACGTGTTGACCAAATAACTTGCAGCTTTTAAGTTCGAGAAAATGCGAGGTTTACTTGGCGTGAAGGATCTGTATGGACAAGTTTAGATTAAGGGGGAGTTTGTTGGCATTATTAATCTTAACTATGTTTATTTATGTGTTTTATTTTGTTTACAGCATTGTCTGAGACATGAGACTTGGTCATTCAGCATTAGCATATTTGTAGGAGTAGTGATGAAATAATCTGTAGTGGCATATTGTTATTAGGAAAACTGTTGCATCAGTTCCTTGTTTTTGGCTCATCTTTTGTATGTTCCTTTCTATATCAGTTGTAATGTTCATTTGAAATAAATAGTTAGTTCCAGAGCATCTTTGTTTTCTCAGTTTTACATTCAAACAATCTATTTATATTACAACAGGAGGAACTAGTTGGGAGGCTTACTAAGAATAGGGATTCAAAGGGAAATCTGCACCATCGCCTGTATGTAATTCTTCAGATCAGTTGTTGGTAGATTTAACAGCAAAAATCCGTGAACAACTAGCACATGAGATGGATGAAAAAGTTGACAGAAAGGTCCAAGAGAAGGTCAAGTTGACGATGACTAAAATAGCCGAAAAGAATCCGGAATTAAAGGTCGATATTGATGAGCTAACTGTTGAGCCATCAACCGACAGTCCAAATGACAATGTTTCCACTTGATGTGGAATGCTTAGTATTTATCTTATCTTATATTTTAAACTGTAAAACTGTGTAGTGGTACCTAATTATGCAATATGGTGCTACTTAATTATGATGATGGTGACAAGTATGTTTAACACATTTGACAAGTTTGTATTGTCCAACTATAACTTTCAAGTACAATTTTGGTATGTGTGCAAGTAAAGAAGTTGTACTGTTTCTTTTGGCATATTTTTATATTTTAAATGTTATTTTAGATTATGATTTTGAATTTAGAGTTGTTAACATGTAAAAAGTGTTCATTAAACAAATGTTGCAATATATGAAATTATGTAGCTAATAAAAGAAAATTTTTTAATACAAGAATGTCATAAAAACCAAAAAAATTGTTGCCAAAATTCCGAAAGTGTTAAATACTAAATGTTGCAATAACGAAAAAAGGTGTTGCCAAAAATTTGAAAGTGTTTAATAAATTAATATTGTAATAACGAAAAAAGATGTTGCCAGAATATTGAAAGTGTTAAATTAACAAATGTTGGAATAAAACTAAAAAGGTGCTGCCAAAAATATTAAGTGTTAGATTAACCAATGTTGCTGTAGAAAAAAATGATGTTGCAATAGGGTCTATGCCAACATCAAATTTGATGTTGGTGTAGCTCTACAAGTGTTGCCATAGATGACTAAAACAACATATATAACGATGTTGCCGTATATTGACAGAAGTGTTGGCTCAGCCACCTAAGGCTACGCGACTATATCCAACACCACCAAATCTAAAATAAGTGTTGCCTTAAGCCAATTTCAAGCTTATAGCAACATTATTCATGTTTTTTTATATTTTTTTCAAATGTTGGTAAAGATGAAATATGGTGTGGTGGATAGTTGTAAACTCAAGAGGAATTTAAAGGGCTAGATACTTTGTCTCTTGTTCGATTCTTAAGCTGAATTATATATTTTTATATTTTAGGAGTACTTATTTTATATTATTTATAATCATATCTTATATATTATTTATAATCATATCTTATATATTATTTACAATCATATCTTATATATTATTTATAATCATATCTTATATATTATTTATAATCATATCTTATCGCGGGAACGATACTCTTTATATTACTTGTTCGATATGTGCACTTGCATTTGAGTTGTATATTCGCTAACAATTTTTTGGCGTCGGTACCTGGGATTAATTTTAAGTACTTCATTGTTAATATTAGTTTCACTGTTTAGTATTTTGAAATCAAGTTACTTATTTGTATATTGTTTAGTTTTGCAGAATTTAATGACAAAGATTACTTGAGCTTATAAGCAGATATGTTTTCAAACTCTTATCTTGATTCTTGTGATTTATAATTAGAACGCTACCCATAATTGCATCAAGACAATAATTGTAATTCTTGCAAGTTGTATGCATGACTACGTAATATAAAATAATTCATCATTAATTGAGGGATCGATAGGTTGGTATATTCTTTAATAATATGACATGTCATGTGAAGAGGGGTCAATATTCTTTTGAAGAAAATATTTTAGTATGGCAAGTTCTTGTGCCAATAATGAATATGATGTTTTAGTTGATCCTTCTCTCATGTTATGTGACATACAAGAGAATTTGATTGTATTAGAACCAGACTTTGATGTGGTAGCTCTAAAATTTAAAGAATTTGAGTTGAATAAGGTTAAATCGTTGATCCTATTTGTAAGGCGTTTATGGAGCGTAAGTACTCTAACATTCATGTTAAATAATTTGAGTATTTTCACATTCTAAATCTTTTTAAGAATAAGGTTAGATTTATTTAATTAGAATTAGAATAATTAAAATTGGAAGATATGCTAAGTTACATGCTTTCACACCCCCTGAATATGTATAAATAAGTCTAGCCAAATATATTAAACAAAGGCGCTTCTTAGAAGGCAACCCAAGCGGCCCTAGTGTGATTTGGCGCATTTTTTTCATTGCTTATTTTTCATTTTCATTTTTCTTTATAATTTTTATTTTCTAGGTATAGTTTGTTTTTAGTTTTTTATTTTTACTCCACAAGGTGTCTAGATGATTTTTGTTTGTAGTGTTTAACCTGTCAATGTCAAGGTGTTCATCGATTTAGTCTAGCCAAGGATATCTTGTCGATATGGTTCAATTTGGTTTTGGAATATGGAATGCTTGTGAGGAGATCAGAAAGAATTTCACCGACTTGATATATTGTTGTCACCAGGGGTTTGATAATTGTTTACCGCTCGACCAGCTGTCAAAACTTTGTCACTGGTATGTGAATTCCCCCGAAGTTGTAGCTAAAAAACACGTTGACAACCATGTACTAAATATGGTTCAATTTATTTTGTTTACCATAATGTTTGTTATGGAAAATGGTGGAAAATGCTATTGCATGTAAACAAGTCTCCCATATTCTTCTCCATCTTTTTCTTGATTTTTGATTTTATAAGAGCCGCAGTTGGCTTCTCCATATCTTATCCTAGTGCCATAGCCCTAAAATTTTAAACTTGACTTCGTAAGAGCTCAGCAACATGCTCCTAACCTTTTGTTGCTCAATTCTGCAACTCGGCTTCATAGCAGTTGATCACACAAGCATGTTGCTATTTCATACGGCGCTGACACTAAACTCTCTGAGACTGAGCGAGATGGATGACTGCCACTCGAAAATTGCAAAAGAAATCCAAAGTAAAATTTCAAAGCTTAGTCGTCGCACTACAAGAAAAACGGTTAAATACAACCACTCCAAACCGGTCGTATTTAGCTAAATACGACCGGATCCGGGTGTTTTTGACTAAATATGACCGATTTTTGAACTAGTTATATATACGCGAGTAATATTTAGTAAACCGGTCGAATTTAGTGCTAAATTCAACCACTTTTTTCGGTTGTATTTTTTTCTGCTGAAAATTCAAAAATCCCCCTTGAATTTTAAAAAAACTTGAAAATTCCGCCTAAATACTAAATTCGACCATAGTCGGTTGTATTTTTATAATTAAATAAATTTAAAAGATAATCAAATTTATTTATATTTTCGATTTAAATTTATTTAATTTTCTGAAATTTGTTTATGGATTTTCTGTTTTTATTTTAATTTTTAATCTAAAAACATTTTTCTAAAATGGAGTTACTACTTTGAAGATCAAATGGTAGAATGTTGAAGAACGGCTACTGGATTTTGAAGAACCGGTCACCGGAATTTGGGTTTTCGAGATTCCAGCCAAAACTCCGGCCTCCTTCAAATTTTCCGACGAGCTCATGTTGTCCCGACACAATTCAAAACCTTTTGTAATGCATCTCATGTCATTTATATAAAACAATACACTAATTATACCACAACAATCGGGTCTAAACATCAACAAATTGATGATTCAGTCAAAACTTGAATAAAATCCGGCGAAAACAAAATTTTCCGGCAATCATAGACTTGCGAAGAAAAATTTACAAAAATTATATGTAGTACAACGTCATCATATCTCTACATACATACAAACTAAATTAGAGAGAAACGATTCTAATAATAATTACAGCGAGTCAATAATTTTCCGGCGAACAAACATTTACAATAAAATTTGTCAAAATGATGTACATTCACACAAACATCAAAACTAAGTTAATCGATTCAAACCCGTAGTTGAAAATTTGTAAACCTTAAATTTAATTAGATACATGTGTGTATGTGTTGAGGAGAGAGATAGGATTTTCTTGTCACTGGTTTCGGTGAGTTTGGTCGGCAGGCACTAGTGGTGGTGTGCAAAAGAAAGAGCAGAAGCGCTAAAGGGGAAAGGGGAGAGATATGTTAGAAGATAGAATTTGAGATGAAGACAGAAGAGAAACAATATATTAACACAAAAATCAAATAAAAAATAAAAATTATATTTTTACCCCTCCATAAATCCAATTAGCCCTAAAAACATTAAATAATTAATAAGTATAAAATAATAAATTGTATATCTTTCAAATTAGAAAAATAATTATACCCAAAATATTTTAAATTTTTCAAAAATCTAAAAATGTTACATTAATGAAATTTTATATTAATATTCATAAATTAATTTTAATGTGATTGACTATTATTAAATCCTGACTATAAATTCATTTTAATTATTTATTATTTTAACAAAAAAATTGAAATCATGATTTTACTCGATTTTATCATAAATCCCACCTATAAGAGTGTGATTAAAAACTCTTAAAATTTTGCATATAACATTTTGTTTTAACCATTTTAACATATGTATGGTTAGATCGTTTATTATTTGTTGTGAATAGAAGGAACATTCTAGGGTTAGAATTTCAATCACTAAAATATATATGCTATAAATTCTAGCAAATGGACCTTAGAAAAATATAAATATTCGCACACAGTCCTAACTTTCCATATTGAAAATATCCGTACGGTTGGATTATTTATATAAAATAAATAAATTGAAAGTTCTAACACTGATTCTAATCCTTACCGTAAACTCCCTAAACTACAGTGTAGTAAACAATTATTATTACAATTTAAGAAGTTTATTTTTCATCTGCTCATTAAAATTATAATCAATGTAATATGTCTTCCTTGCACTCTCATAATTTTTTTAAAATTTTTTTCAAATTAGTATGATATATATCCAATTTTTTTAATGTAACAAATAAAAGAAATTTGAATAATTTCTTATCACATAATTATTTTTTGCAAGAACTAGAATTTTAGATTTGAATAAGTTATATTGTCTCCCATATACAAAATTTTCAAAATATTTACTAACATTTAAATAATTTTAAAAATTAATTCATAATTCTAAAAATACTAAATATAACCGAATGTGATCATATTTGATAAATACAACCGATTTTCGTTGAAATTTAATTTTAAAATGGGTGGAAAATATCCCCCACTTTTGTAACGAAAATTTTAAAAAGTGCACGAAATTTCCCGCCATTTACAAATACCAAATTCGACTGAAATCGGTTGAATTTAGGAGTGTCAAATAAATTCATTGGCGGGAAATTTTCCTCTACTTTTTTGGTGAGGCTAAATTCGACCGCCTTTGGTCGAATTTGAGGGCAGGGCTAAATTCAACGAAATACGATCTCAAATAAATAATAAATTCGACCCAATAAAATATGACTCTATATATTTGCCACTGCATTCAGTTGAATTTAACCGTGCCCTTAAATTCGACTGAACGGGATTGAATTTAACCCGGGTTGAATTTGACCGGTTGTATTTGGCCTTATTTTGTTGTAGTGTCGTTTATGTACGCCAGCATCTTTCAACACATTGTGGCTGTTGGTGCAGGGGATGGTAATATGCTTATTTGAGTCTTACTGGGTCATAAGTGGTAGCTGCTGGATAAGTGGTTATGTGCTATGAATGTTTTTATACCTGAAACACTGATCCGGAATCATGTTTTTGTGTCTTTTTGGTAGCCAGGTGTGTTGATGCTGGGGAAAACCCTTGAAATGCATAGTTGATTCAGGTGAAGACTGATAACAACTTGTTACCCGTTCTGATGTAGTCTGCAAAAATAATGATGTACTCCTCTGTCTCTTCATTGCGGGACAGAGCACACTACCACATTTCTGCAAAAAGAGGGCTACATGCTTGTTGCGCTGTTTGTGGCTGGGTGCTTATAAGCCTCAATGAATCACAACATCAGCTATATGATTATAGATAACCTGCACAGTGATGCAAAACCCAGATTTCGTATCTTGATAATCAGAGAAAATCAGAGAAAAATTATCTGATCATGAAGTAGTAAGAAAATAATGTACATATTAGTTAAACAATTAAATAAACAAATATTAAAAAAAATGAAACTTTGGTTATACAAATAATAACAGACAAAGTTGTGTAAAATAATAAAAGAAAAAAATGATAGTAATAATAAAAAATAATAATAACAAACAAAATAAATGAGAAAAACAAACTACAACAAAATTAAACTAAATCAAACAAAACAAAGAAATAGAACAAAAAAAGAACAAAAAAAATAAAATGGACCAAATATAGTAACAAGAATATGTGGAGCTCAGCATGTCCGGAAGCACAGGAGAACGTTCTTTTGCTGTCCGCTGGTGATATTTTCTGATATCCACTAGAGCAATCTATACTCCAACACAAAATCCATCCTACTTGACAAGACATCCTTGACTAGTTTAAATTAATGCACACCTGACATTAACAAACATCACTCACCGAAATCATCAACAGGCCATGTAGGAGTAAAAATAGAAAAGTAAAGATAAACTAACCTAGAAAAATATAAAAATTATAAAGAAAAACGAAAACTAAAGATAAACTCACACTAGGACACCCTTATGCAGCCTTTGCCTCCCAAGAATAGCCTCCCTTTATTTTAGCTAGACTTACACATATTCTACTCATGGATTGTAAAAGCATATAACTTGGCATATCTCTCCATTTTAATTACTCTAAATTTAAATACATGCAACAAACAAGAACATCTTAATTTTGGGAGACAATTCTAACATTATGCTTAAAAAGATTTGGAATGGGAAAATACTCAAAATACTTAACATGAATATTAGAGTACTTACCCTCCAAAAAGGCCTCCCAAATAGGATGAACAAAGAACAAATATCAATCTTTTATTCTAACCTTATTCAAATCAAATTTATTAGATCTCCAAGCTACCACATCATAGTCGGCTTATAATACAATGGAACTCTCTTGTATGTCACACCCCATAATAGAAGGATCAACTTAAACATCATATTCATCATTGGCACAAGATCTTTCATTTACTAAAATATTTTCTTAAAAAGTAAGGGACAGACACAAGACTAAATTTCAAAATCATTATGTTCATTCCTTTTTGCATTAGAAGTTTAATCTATTGACCGAACACGCCATATTTCAAATTCTGAAGAACATACCACCCTATTCATCCCTCATGTAATGATGACTAGTTTTGTATTAGGTAGTCAAGCATACGAGAATCACCATTACTGAATTGATGCAAGTATGGGTAGGGTTCTAATAAATCACAAATCAGGATCAGCTTCTTAGAAGCTCAGGTTGTCATTGACGATAAATTCTGCAAAACTAAACACTATACAAATAAGTAACTTCATCTCAAAATACTAAATAGTGAAACTGATATTAACAATAAAATACTTAAAATTAATCCCAATAGCCATACAAAAAACTTGTTAGCCGATTTACAACTCAAATATAATTGTAAATATCATAACAAGTAGTATATAAATTCATTCCCCAAGGACTATTTTAAAGTTGTTAAATATCAAACACTTTCGTTCTTCTAATTCAAGTAAAAAAATAGATTGCATAAATATCACTATTTAACTAACTAAAACAAATAAATGTCAAGAATATTAAAAACTTGGCACTTAACTTCATCGTGACTTCTTTAATAAACTACTCGTATATCTCTATTTTAGTGCTCTAATTGTTACTGTAAGGCTTCACTAATCACAAGGACCTTCTGAATCTCAAGTCATCCTAATTCATTAACTAATTTGTGTATTTCTACAAAGAATTTAAGTCTCTGGACAGCACTAACTACATCCTTTCATTGACTACGATTGGGTATATTCCTCTCTGAACCACAAATTAGTATATATACAACTAATCCCAAGTTATAGTGATTATGCCTTAATTTATATTTTTTTTGCAAGTCAACCTAAATTACCAATTCAATTCCAAGGTGGGTCATTCCTTGCAAAGCATTACATACAACTCATTATAAATAATTATAAAGAACAGTAATAGAGAAGTGAAGAATAACCTATTTAAAATCACAAGAATTCATACAGGTCTACAACAAAAATTTAGTTCAACACCACACCAAATACTAATTAATAAACACAAATAAAGTGACATGGAATCAAAGTCACAATAATAAAAATAACAGAAGATAAAAACTCTAGAAATTGATCTTCCTCCAAGACTTCTCATCAATGCTTCCTTGTGTTTCTTCTTGTTGTTTTATGTAGTAAGTATTGTGATACAAAGTCATGCGCGTGTCTAATGTTTGTCTACTGAATATATATAATTGACTTATATCTTACAGTATTGTAATTTACTTATTTTGTAATAAAACAAAAGAGTTTCCTTAAAATAGTAGGATTCCAAAGTAGTAATTTCGAGATCGGTGTTTGTCAACCTTTTGTGGGCATTTTGGAGTATTAATAAAATCCAAGACCATACTTGAATTAAAAGTCTTCCCCAAGCCTTTTCAGTGGCGCCTAAATCACCTCATTTGGACATCCGGAGCTCCTCTAATAGCCAAAATAGTGAACATTGTGCAAGATGTCCGAGAATCCGAATTGACTTTAAATTATACACTTTAAACTCCAATTCTTCTCTTGTAAAAAAATTCATTTTTCCTAGAATAAAAAATTAAAATTAATTAACTAAAAGTCCAATTTTATGCAAATAAACTAAAAATATAGAGAAAATATGATCATAAAGATCATACATCAACGGACAAGGATATCGGTTGATTTTCAATATAAAATGGGTTAAATCGTTATTATTGTAGAATATCTAGTAGTGATGATTATATACTTGAAATTCATTTGTTAATTTCATTTATATAGATTTACTTAATAATTTAATATATCTAATATTTATTGCTATTTTTTAAATATGTCTAAACTTACATTTTATGATGAGTCTACATAATTCAACTGATCAAGAGTGTGGCTCATTGACTAGTCAAATACATATGAGTGGTTGATATGGTAGACATTGTATTTTTTTGTGGAAATAAAGTTTTGTGTAGTTCTGAGTTATACAATAACGTTTCAATTCTGAATCACATCTCTTCTATATATAATAGCCCGAGTGTGGCTCATTGACTAGTCAAATACATATGAGTGGTTGATATGGTAGACATTGTATTTTTTGTGGAAATAAAGTTTTGTGTAGTTCTGAGTCATACAATAACGTTTCAATTCTCAATCACATCTCTTCTATATATAATAGCCCAACATGAGTATAAAATTAGTGAGACATTTTATTCGTGTTAAAAGACGGACTTTCGCTTGTCTTTATTATATTAAAAAAATGTTGTTAATGGGATTCGAACGTGAGTCTATCCATTTGCACAGTTCAATATCACTTGTGCCAGTACACCATTTATATTTTTTGTCATGCACCATGAAATTAAAATTTGATATTTTATCACTGCAGCTTATAGAATAATATTATTTAATCATAGTTTTCTTTCTATATTTATTGATTTAGTTATGTATATATTTCTAAATAATTAAAGTAGTTACTACTCCATCTGTTCCAATTTCTCTATTTTATTTAATTTATTTATGTTCAAATGTAGCTAATTTTGAATAAGTATTTCATACAGTATATGATCGAAACAATTAAAAAATTTATATCATTAGAAAATATTCAATACCTATTGGGTATAATATATATCATTAGAAAATTTTCAATTAAAAATTAAGTTGCTTTGATCATAAAAAATGATATAATACTAATAAATTGGGGAATAGTGAGTATTGACATAATAATAATAGTATTAATATTAATAATAATAAATATTTAAATAAAATGTAAGGTTATAAAAATTAATTACTAATATTATTTTTAGAATTATTGGTGAATAGATTACTAGACTATAAATAATGATTGATTTACCGAAATAAACATGTATTTATATCACTCATATGACAAAATACATTCTTTCATTTAAATAATCATTATGATAATATATCTTTTGGATGAAATATTTTTCTTAGGAAAGAAGATTTTAAAGTTAAACTTGCCTAAATATTGAGGTGATGTGATTCATGTTTTGACTTAAGTATATGAAATTCATAAAAGCACTAAAGATAAAACAAATTATGTTAAATATTGAAATAATCTTCTTATTAAACCGGTAAATTTTTCTACTTAGAGTGAATATAAATATTAGTATATCGACAAAGTGGGCTAGACAAGAACTAATATTTTGAACAATTTTTGATACTAACAAAATAATGTTGATATATTAAAAATAAAGGAATATTTTTCACAATCAAGATAACATCCCAGAATAAACAACTTGGAAATCAATGAACTTATTGAAAGTCTGATCAATTAAAGTTCTCACATTAGTCACCTTTTGATATTTTTTAATACATTTCAAAGAATTTTCAAACAAAGCATTTGTAAGTTCACCTTGATAGTCTGACTTGTGTGCAAATTCTTAAACAAAATGGCACTGACTGAGATGAACGTGCTCAAGATCTTAACTATTGTCGCAATTTGATTAGAAGCTCAGATTGGATGGTGACCATATATCGTGTATATCGAGAAGGTAATCCTACTACATATTGATTATCAAATTAGGGGTTTTATGGGATGAAATGTATCGAATATTGAAAATCTCTCATCTAAAGCTTAGTAGATTTTTAGTTGGAGATACTAGATGCGCGGTTTGGTAACGATCAGTCTCTCAGTAAGTAGTTTGGTTTAGTTTTTTTATAGTTTTTGGTTGGTTTCTTTCTCTCCCGGATGGATATTTTTTTTTGTATTATTTCATGGGAACATACTAGCTACTTAATTATATGTATTAAAACTTGTACTCATTTAATTACATGTAGACATATATTAGTACAAAATTTAAATTTTACTTACAAATCGTACGCACCGATATTCAATCAACTTATATGAGATATACTTGTTGTATTACAAAATTTATTAATAAACAACTAATCGAGAATATTTTACTACATATTGCATAAAAAAATCTAGAAAATTAACCCGTGGCTCGCACGGTTTATTATGCTAGTAATAATTATTGAATAAAATTTATTTTAAAACATAGCACTACTAGTTTATCACATTTAAAAAGTAGGTAAAAATGGCATAATAGTTAAATTTATTTTATGAAGAAAATACTTTGCTTAACTAAAAAATTTATAATTAATTTAAAGTTGCTAACAATTAGGTGGTTTAAAGTCAAACTTGGCAATATATTTATATATTTGTGTGTGTGCATGAGAATCATCATCATTTATAAGACTGGAGGACGCCAAATTTCAAAGAATAAATTAAAAAATTAAGGTACTAGGTTTTTATATAATGATTAATAGACTTGGTTCTCTGTATATGTGGATAATTTAATTCACGGGACTGTTGACAATAAATCATAAATAAATTGGGCTTATTTGACTGCTAAGTTGTATGAAACAATTTTTGAAGTTCTAGAGACTCGTAACAAACACCTTGGCCAATCTATAGATTTCGCCCAATGTTCATTCAAATATGTGAAGTCTATACACATCCTCCATTTACCATTGACTTTCTTGAGCATCACAAGGTTAGCTAACCATTCAGGAAGCTGCATTTCCTCAATGAACCCAGCTACCAAGAGCTTATGCACTTCTTGCTTTATAGCTTCCAGCCTTTATGGAGCAAAGCTCCATTTCTTTTATTTCATCATTTTCCTGCCCGGATCAACATTCAATTTATGTGTGATAAGTTGGGGGCAATCCTTGACTTTTCAAATGCTTTCCAAGAAAACACATCACCAATCTTTTATAGGAACTTGGTCAGCTTGCCCTACGAGGGTTTGTAAAATAATAGCCCAATATATGTAGCTTTCTTGGGTTCTCCAGGAACTAAGGGACTGGGAGTCAAGTATAAGAGTGATTTTTCCTATGTACCCTATCTTCTCTGGCATCCATGTCTTCAATTGGGACGACTTGCCCCTTTACTTCATCGTGTCTCAACGCGGATGTGTAACAATTCTTGGTCATCTTCTAATCTCCTCCTTCTTCTCCTACTCCATTCTTTGTTGGAAATTCGTTTTTAAGATGATAACTTCAGACAATAGCCTCCAAGGCATGTAGGCATGTCCGTCCAAGGAATGCATTATAAGTAAAGTAGCTTTGGCCACCAAAATAATAAGCATCTGAATGGCCTCACAATTAGGCTACCGCCCTTTCGTCATAGGTAACTGAATAGTTCTTTCTGCTTGCGATTCCTCCCTATCAAATCCATAGATGAGCATGTTCAAAGGGGTTAATTTAGAATTGACATATTTCATCTTTATAAATGCATCATAAAACAATATATCTACCGAAGCGCAATTGTGTACCAAAACTCACTTCACTTAGAAATTACCTATCATAAGTATCACGACCAACTAGTCATTGATGAGGGATTTCACCCCCTAAATATCTGAATCATCAAAGGCTATACCACTTTGGCCTTTGCATGCTTCGATGCTTCTCCAACCATATGCATGACTTCTCGAGCATGAGCCTTCCGAGAATTCCTTATAGTCCCTGCCACTATTAAGACTTCAAAAATCATGTTTTTACCAAGCCTCGAGGCTGAGGATTCTGAAGATAATTGTCGTTCTCCCTATCATAATCTTACATTATCTTAATCCGCTTCTCGTCATTGGGTCAGAAATTTATCTTATCTTTCATATGCCTATAACCATCAGTGTCGTGTCCTATATATTTATGAAACCTATAGGGTTGGTTCCCCTTTTCAGGATTAATCCTTAATAACTTCGACCATCAAAGGTCTTTATCCTTCTTAATGTTCATCAAGATCTGACTTCTTGACCCTCGGGCATCGTTCTTGAGAGGAATGAAAATCTTTGCTTGTTCAAGGGTACTTATCCCTAGCATTATACTCCTAGTCTCCATTTTGTTTCTTACATTTTCTCCTAAAGGATTGAGTTCTTCATGTTTTATTCAACTTTAATATACTTGCATGACCTTGCAACTTGTGCATGTTTTCAGGGAGGTTTTTGGCCATTGACATCTTAAAGTTCACATCTGAGGTTCCTTGTTGAAGGGCTATTATAGCTAATTTTTTAACCAAGTTCATGACCTTCTCGGCTTCCTCGGTGCATTGGTTCTAATAATTCCTCAAGAATTCAATCTTTCTTTGCTTCATGTTTATTTGAGACGAAGAGCATATATGTGGACCTTTCAACTGGAAAGTTAGGTGATAAATCCCCTACTTAGTTCCTTAAATGAGCCAACTGAGTTCGTGGGCAAGCGACTACCATCGTTTTGCCATGCCCTTAAGAGTTTAAAAATGTCCTACACTTGTTCGCATCAGTCATGGGCTAAAACAACTGCAAGTTGGAGAAAGTTCTCACATAATAAGTGGGACCTCCTTCCCCATCATACATCTTGATGGTAGGAATCTCGAATTTCCTTGAGATATGAGCATTCAATATCTCATCAAATCATTGGGGCTAGCCCTCAGAATTTTCCGCCCCCCTTCTTCAAAGGCAACCAAGTCAATGGATTAGGGAATCATCCCTTGGGCTTCAGGCCCCTTGTCCCCACAACTTGTTAGGTATGTCATCCTACTTGGTCCTTTTCCAGATCTTTTTTTGTTATATATGAGTTTTTAAGACAAAATCTGACGTTCAATGTTCTAATCATTTATTTTTTGAGGCCAGCGAGGCTTGAGACATCCTCCTCCAATCGGCTCTTTTTCCGAACGTCTCCTTTTAGGAGTGACATCCTCATCACTTAAGATTTCATAATCCTTTACATAGAGCCTAGAAATACCACAAAATTGGTAGATGGTTTCAAAACCTTGAATATACGGCAACAAATAATCTTCATAAAAGCGGTGTATAGCAATACTCAATAAACCTGTAGCATGGTTTGGGAAGGGAGAACAGTGGTTGCAACTTGTAGCTCCAAAGGTGCATTAGAAGCTAAAGGCATACCTAAAATCTGAAGTTAGGGATTTGCCTATTGAACTTGAGGATTCGGTACTTGAATTTATGGATTTTGAATCGTCCCTTCAGGTCGAAATGGGCTTACAGGGATCTCCATAATTACGGGATCTGCCCCATGAGTAGTCGTTATTAGGTGTAGTGGTATTCAATGGAGGAAGCGACAACTTCAGTCGTCACTGGTGGATCTTGAACTCCATCAGTACGATTCTTTTGTGTTCCCCTCATGGTTGTTGTCTTCTTCTAACACACTGCGCCAAATGTTATGGATAAAAAATTAGGGGGTCTTTATTACTAGGGTTTGAGTTTTACGAAATCATTAATACGTAATCTTGTTGGTACGAAGTAAAACGTGTCCTAGCAAGATACATGCATGCCTTGATGACAATAAACAATTAAGTCAAAACATAATTCTTGATAATGGCCTTTTGGCTTGTAGCGCCTTTGCGACGTTGTGATGTGTAGAGTTTTGTCCAGCACATTGTGGTGACATATAAGGCTCAGCCCAATGTAGTTCTTAGAATGAGGAGGTGAGGCCCTTTGTATAGATTTTGTGAGTCTGAGAATTAGATTATGTTTAGGAGACATGGTGCACAAGTTACCTTCCTTGAATGGGCTTGTAGATCATTCCTGTAAAAATCAGATATCTTTTATAGTTTGCATGCCTGGGAGGCTACTCCTCATAAATATAGGCTCTTATTTGAAGCATTTATTGGGTTTTGATTAGCCATTTATTAATTACAAAATTAATAAATAATTAGAAATCCTGACCTCATCAAATGAACCTCATTATTTGACTTTCTAGGTTTAATTAAGACAGTATTAACTATGTGTGTAGGTCATTTTTAGCCCGTATGAACCAATATCATCCTAAACACACATGCACGTGAACATATAAAATAAAATAATATTGATCTTAACCTACTTTTTATAAATCTGAGATGCGAATTTATCAACTTTATTAAAATATCGAATTTTCTACCAGGCGGCCCAAGGTACACGATAAATGCGGAAATTTATAAGTTTAACATTTGATTGGTACATTTTCTTAAGTAGTGGTGGACCCCTGCATAGAGTTACACCAATTAAAATGACCCAAATTTATTAATTTTCGTACTTATTTTATGCCCTTGGATATATAGTAGACAAACCATTAAAATATAACAATAAAAACTGAGGTAGACATGTCAAATTCGAACACTCTAATTAGTTTATTCATGATAAATCCTTGACATAAATCTATCGGTTCATATACGAGACTGCATATAGCAACTAATACAAAAATTAATTCATACGGGTTGAAGCCCACAAAAATGTATAGAGTAGTGTTATACCCAATATTGGGTAAAAAAAAGAATCTCAAAATAATATGGCAAGGTGATAAGTCAATTTACATAGTTTTAATTGATAATATTGATGCCACTGAGTACATCTCATTTAAATGTATCATGACCAGTCCAAATATATTACATGACATTTTACAACTGTTTTGGAATGTAATTTTGGATAGCTAACGTTTCTCATTTTTAATAATTAAAAAGAGTTAAATATTAAGTAGGTGACTGAGTGCGTGTTCAATGACTTATTACAAATTTGACTCATATTGATTAAATTAATTTGATTATTGTATTAAAGTCAAAAGTTTAAATTATCCAAAATTGGAAAATGGCAACATAGATGGGCAGAGCTGTTTTGGGTTTGAATATGATTACTAAAACTTGTTGGTTCAAGGAATCATGATTTAATATATTAAAGTCCAAAACGAAATATATCCACCTATTTAACCAATTTTCAATTTCTGGTAATTTCAATATTTGACTTTAACGAAATAATCAAATTAAATTAATTGATAATCAGTTTAAGTCAATTTACAATCAATGACCTACTTAAGTTATTTGGACGCACTCGATCACATACTTAATATTTAACCCTGCCTAAAAATTATCCCTACTAAAAATCATAGAGGTGAAAACGTACTTCATCGACGAACTCGCATGCGAGTTTTTGATTGTGCAAGGGTTTCTATATATAGGCAACTTAACCATAATTTGAATTAATTATAAAATTTGCCTCTTAAATTTTAAGACCTCTCAAAATAGTTTTAATTTTATAAAATATTTTATATATACAACTAACTTAAATAAAAGAATATGGATTTTCTAGATATTTGTACACATGTTTCCTCAATAACGAATCTTATACTTATATTAAATAATTTGCCCAAAAAGATTTTAAGAATATTTTAATATAAGCATCTAAATTAAATTAAATAAATAAGTTATCCTAGTTTATATTTATGTAATTAGAAATCCAAATTTATTTCCCAGTTATTGTCTAACTCTGATACATTTTTTTTTATTATTATTCTAAAAATTACAGGATATTGCCTTCAGCTAAAACTATTGTGTTTTAGGTGGATCTAAAAATAAATTAATTAATTACCGGAGAATATAAGCAACTTACTTAAAAAATTAAACTGGCTTCCTCAGATAAAATCTCCTTCATGATTTTTTATGACACGCGGGTCCCATTGTTTTCAAACAAAGGAACAATATGATTGTCTTTGGTGAGCAACTCGTCCCCGTTTTAAAAGTTCACTTGACTGTTTCCTCAAAAAAAAAAGAAAAAAAAAAAAGTTCACTTGACTGGATAATGGGATGTGTTACAAATTATTAGCAGTAGATAAAACGAACATTTGTATTTTACTTGGATATAATCTCCGATTAGGGTGAGTTACTATTATGCAATTAGGACCATAGCGGCTAGTTTTTATATATGTATGGTAATCCACGTATTATGTAATGAATTTATTCATGATCGGTTCATGAACCTGGATATTGTTGAAAATTCTGCATTTAGATCAAATAACGTGTTTGAAAATTTGGAATAACAACTCAAATGCATGTTCTCAGAGTCCTTTCAAAATGGATTCGACAGGTGAAACGCTCCTATCTATGTCTAACAGAATTTACTTTGAAATACATGTTCAAATTCAATTTTCCAATCATTACATCACATGAAAGGTCTCGTCTAACGGACGTTAGCTGAATTTGGGTCTATAAAACAGGGGTGCTTACAGCATAGTCTTCAACACACAAGTTTATAACAGTGAGTAATCATGTATGCAACAATTGCGTCTATAGTGATATCAGTTGTTGTACTTGTCTTTTTTAAGGTACACTATCAAACTAGTAAACAGATATTGGTTTAGGCCAAAGAAAATCGAAAAGCGACTGAGGGAGCTGGGCTTTAGGGGAAATCCTTATAGGATCATCTTGGGAGATGCAAAAGATGAGGACCTGATGAGGGCACAAGTCACATCCAAGCCTATGGAACTCGCAGACGATATTGCACCCCGTGTTCTACCATATCACCACCATATGGCCCAGAAATACGGTACGAGTACACAAAACTACTCATTTTATCAAGGTCCACAATCGCTTGACCGTCTAATATTTATTTTATTAATGTACAGGTAACAAGTACTTCATCTGGTTCGGCACAAAACAAAGATTAAGCATAACGGATCCAGTGCTAGTGAAGGAAATTATGTCCAGACCAAACGAATTCCGAAAGCCAACCAATGATCAAATGGCTAAGTTGCTTGCAGGTGGACTCTTGGTCAGTGAGGGTGACACATGGACTAAACATAAGAAGATTCTCAACCCTAGTTTTCACATGGACAGGATAAAGGTATCTGGTTTTTATTCGTTTTACACACGTAATAAACATGCATACATGGACGACTATCAATATTGATCTTCTTCTTTTCTGTTTCTGTTGAATTGGAAAGAACATGATACCAACAATCATAGAGAGCTGTTTGGAAATGATGGACGAGTGGAACATCTCACTAGCTTCAAATGAATCAGTTGAGGTTGACATGGTGACCGAAATTTTACCTTTAATTTATGACATAATGTGCAAAACAGTTGTAGCAGGCCGGATTAGTGAAGAAACAAAAACGATATACCAGCTCCGGGTAACTGTCAACCAACTAGCAGCCAAACTAACAAATCTCATGTTCTTTCCCGGATGGTGGTAATAATTTCGATTAGAATAGTCAGTCTACCATCACTTAATCGTTTATAATTCACCTAATTTTAACATCTCCAAAAATGTAAGCCTTTAGGTTAAACGAATTGCAGGAGTTTACCGATTCAAGAGACGAAGACTCTAAAAGAAGCTCATAAAGAAACTCAACGTTTAGTGAAGAAAGTGGAGACTAGGAGACTGGAAGAAATGAAAAATGGTGCAAGTAATCAAGGTGATATATTGAGTTTTATGTTGGAAGCTTTTCAAGATGAAGCAAGCGGAGTTAGTCTTGACGATGTGATCGAGGAATGCAGAAGTTTTCACTTCATCGGGCCAGAATCTACAGCACGATCAGTGATATGGATTCTCTATGTTCTGGCCAAGTATCCCCAATGGCAAGAGAGAGCAAGAGAAGAGGTTTTGCAGGTTTTCGGAGATCAAAACCCTTATGTTGATGGACTAAACCAACTCAAAATCGTAAGTCTTTCTTCCTACTCTGATACACCTTGTTAAGGTGCACCATGTTATCTTATCAAGTTTCCAGAAACTACTTGTAGCTCGAGAATTTTCAAATTTAGTGTATATATACCGTATATTCAACATTCCCAACTAAAACGTAAAAAATTATTTATAATAAATTATACCGAAAGATTATGACACGTACCTGAGATATTGAATATGATTTCAGATTACAATGATTATATACGAAGCTCTGAGATTATATCCAACAACTGGTATGGTTCACCGATCTATTTCCAGAGATACAAAGTTAGGAGATATGGTTCTACCGGCCTGGATTCAAATCACCATACCCATAATTCTAATGAATCACAACCCTGATATTTGGGGAGAAGATGCCAAACAATATAAACCTGAAAGATTTAATGAAGGAGTTTTCAACTCCAAGATGCAATCTATATTCTTAGCTTTCTCTGGGGGACCTCGAAAATGCATTGGACAAAGTATGGCAATGGTTACAATGAAATTTGTCATCGCAGCCCTCTTGCAACGCTTCAGTTTAGAGCTTTCTCCCACATATTTGCATGCTCCGATACTGGATTTCTTACTCGTACCTCAGCATGGAATGAAACTTGTTCTACGTAAACTTGTGTAGCTACTGAATTACTATTTGATCAAAAGGAAATCTCAGTGTGTATGTCTTGATATGGTTGGATGTGCATGTATTAAACCATTTTCCTATAATAATGTCTTTGATATGGTTGGATGTGACTTAATTATCAGAGGTGTCAAAACAGTTCAACAAGAATATAAGCCGTTCACTGTTTAGAAAGTTCAGTAGTGTGTGTTAGTAAATTATAAGAGCCGTCTGATTTGTACTTTTTAGTTTTTTTACTGTTTGTTTGTGTGTTAATAACATATTTAAGTGAGACGAGATCATTTCACTTTCTTTAGAATAGATGTTAAAAATTTCAGAGACATAATTCTATGGAATGAGGTAACTCTTTTATTTGACTATGTAAAGTTACAAGAATATTGACAGTACGAAAACAAGACAATATTCTTACAAGATTGGAAAGAGCAACTTTTGCAAATTTATTCAAATCACTGCACAACGAGAAAAATTAAAGCAAAAAATGAAACTGGATATGAGTGATATCAATTGGTGATCAGCGTAGAATGTTCAGGCAATAGGATGAATTACCACTTTGCCGATAGCTCTTCCAGTTTCGAGATATGCAAATGCTTCCACAGTCTGAGAGAATGGGAATGGGGATTTTGGGTCCAACAATGCTTTCACCTTTCCGCTCTCCAAGTAGGGATTGATCGTCTCCAAGTCCGATGCCTTGGAATTTACTAGAAATGTGACACCAGGTGCAGTCACCTGACCTGATATAGTAACCACTTTCCCATTTTCTTTGATGGCCTTCACTGCCTTGTCGCACTGACCAACTGCATCAAAAACCAGATCATACTTCTCAGGCAACTCCTCAAATTGTTCGTTGGCATAGTCAATTGCGACATCAGCACCCAGACTCGTCACAAGCTCAATTTTTCCAGCACTACAAGTAGTAGCAATTTTTGATGCACCAAAAACATGTTTTGCTAGCTGATCAGCATAAGAGAAATTAAAATAAGTAAACGTTGAGATGAATTGCTTCGTATATGCCACTAGAAAAACTTACCTGAATTGCTAGCGTTCCAACACCACCAGCACCTCCCAAAATGAGAACAGATTTACCAGGTGCGAATTCCCCGAGCTCAAAACCTTGGTAGGCTGTCGAAAGTGCAAGTGGAAGGCTAGCCGCTTCAGCAAAGCTCAGATTCTTGGGTTTAATAGCCAAAATATGCTCCTCAACTGCAGTAAACTCCGCGAGTGTTCCTGATCTTTTACAATGTTTTAAAGGATTTTCATTAACATTACCATACACTTCATCTCCTTCCTTCAGCTTCTTAACTTGACTTCCTACCTTAACAACTACCCCAGCTACATCAAATCCTGGAACGTGCTGCAATTAAACAGATTATAATTAGTACACATCAAAGATCAAAAGACCAACACAAACCAGACGACGAGTAAATCTTACAGGTAAAGCAGAATCAATGCCTTTGAACCAACCAAGCATACGCTTATAATCGACGGGATTAAGAGCAGCAGCCTCAACCTTAACAAGAACTTGATCATCATTAATCTCAGGAACACTGTACTCGGCTTCGTATTTTAATACATTTCCAGAGACACCATATTCACCGTATGTCCAGGCCTTCATTTTATCTGACTAGTATTGATTGCTAATATGTTGCTTTATTTCTTCAGCTTCATGTACACCCTGCAATATATAATGCCCTGGAACAGACCTAGTCTTTAATTTTTTTTATTTTTATATGGACAAAGTAAACGAAAACTCCCAGAAAATAGAGTTGTATAACGTCATCGATGATCAATCTGGGTCAAGTCAAACACTAATGTTGATAAGAGAAGTCGTATGATCTATGAATCACGGAAGTTTTATTTAATGATCTGATGTCTGATCAAGTCACTCTACTAAATAATATATAGTTTAACTATATTTAATCTTTGCTTCTGTTTCTTTGACTTTTTTCATGTATTGAACTACTCCGTGGATAGAGTTCTGATGACTTGTGGTGCTCGTAGCAGTTGGAATTCTGAATTCTGCTCTGTGATGCTCATATATTTGTGCGGGCAATACTAATGATTTAATGTTCTCGTTACAAACTTGGGTGATTTTAATTGGCATTATTATATTATAGAAAAAAAAAGCTAATATGAAAATGCATGAACCAAAACAAATATGAAAGTTCAATCCTAGTATTAATTACTTAATTAAGTATCAGTAGAAATCATATTAAAATTACACGTCGAGGTGCCTTGTTAATTTTTCGAATAAAAGTAAATAGTGCATGAAAATAAGCTCAATGAAATTGTAGAGGTCGTACACAATAACGGGCCCGCAAACTCGACTTAAAATCTATTGATTAAGGTTATTATTAAATGAGTCAATCGCGAATAGGTCAAACGCGAATTTAATCGGCATAAAAAAGATGACTTACTGGTTAATTTGTTTAATCCGACCCGCACTAATTTGTAACACACTTTTTTATAAATATAATATAATTGATCATATTATTATGAAAATAAAATGGTTTAATTTTGCTTTTTGAGTATTTATTTATATTTTGAATGTTTGTATGTGTGTGTGTATTTTAGTATTTTAATTAATTAATCAATTAATAGTATTAGATTTTACTACACAAACACATCAATTTGAAGTTTAAATATAGGTTCTTTTTTTTATCATACTACATAAACTAAAAAATCGAGTAGAATAATTTAACAAATATAATACACAAATAAATTTATTAAACAATTTGGATAGTTAATAAATAAAATACTCATTATACATGTCAAAAAATATACTAGTTACCGGATAGGATAGAATAGCTCATTTAATAAGCGGGCCGAGTTATTATCAAAATTTTACGAATTAATAATTATTAAGTTCGGTTAGTGTTGAAATGTATCGATAAGAAAATGAGTCGTAATATTCAAATAAGGACTCAATCCGGATAACTTCAATATATATA
>PHNY01088976.1:0-11326 GCA_003724115.2 Anethum foeniculum
TTTATTATTCCTTGTTGAAATAAAAAGTCTGTTGCATTCTATTTGTATCATCACCAGCAATATATTTATACACTGTGTTTGAGTTAACAAAATAAATAGAAGCCCATACACGTTTCCAACATGAACACAGTTTCAGACCCTTTCTTGCATCTGAAGTTGCTCAGCTCCGGATTTCAGCACTTTCAAGTGGCAACAAGAACAAATGAGACAAACAAGATCTTAATGTTCAGAAGCAGGATAACAATATAGCTGCCGATATTCTGCTCTGCATCTACATGGTAAGGGCAATGTTTTCTGACATTATCTAAGTACTTTCTAAGAGCAAGCTTTTGTTGATTAGAATGATTACTCTGCAGTTGGTCTATCAAAAAACCTTATTGAGTAATTTAAATATTAAAGTTTTAGGATATTGTTTATTGTTAGACCATTCTCATCTATTTCTTCAAGACCTCGCGATAATTATATACTAGTAAAAGTTAACATGTGATTTTGTTGAGTCACTAAAGGCATATAATTCTATGTGACGGGAAATGCTATATTCTTACATGTTTATTAAGGTATTGAAAAGGTATATTGTTATTTCTTAGTACATTGCGGATGTTGTGCAGCTTGAGGTCAAGTGCTTCTAAATCCCCTAAACCTTGTGAACCACCTTATGTGGCTTGTGTGGGTAAATTGAAATCAAACTACAACGGTATCGGGATAGTGGAAGTGAAGGCTGGAGTGCAATGCTACTACAAGCCAGAGGATACGAGCCAGGGGAGGAAAGACTATCATGGGACCCAGGAGCTGTTCCTTTCTAATCACAATGCAACTCAAAGTGTTGATTGCATTATCGGAAAGTGTAGTGTGCACTAGTTTAGGGATTATGTGAACCTTGGCAATGTTGGTGACTGACGATTTTTACTCTCGTTTTCAGTACAATGCTAAAAGCTGAAGATTTGAAGCTGGGTGATTTTGATTGGTGAGCATTGTGTGACGTAATTGTTTAAATATATTTAGTTATTTGATTACGTGGTTCATGATTATTTTTGCATATGCTATTTCGAAGGTCATGCATATGCGGTGCGCTTTACAATCCAGATCACAGTCCTCGAGCTCAGTCGATGTTACTATGTTTTGGATGGAAATTAAGGTATGTAATTAATAATATGTAATTATGTTTATTTTGTCACTTGTGTATATATGTGCCATTTTTTAGGTTTTTAACAGCTCAAATATCATAACAAGGGCATACATGATTCTCTTATTTACTATTGTCGGATTCTGTTTCCATAAGAAATGTCAAGATGAAGCATGTTATGTCCTTAGTTTGGTAAATGAATGTATATTATTATTTCCTTAACTTTGTCTTGGGATTTCTTTTAATGTACTAGGACCACAATTTCGGTAAAAGTTTTATTGTTCCACTAAATTATGTTTTAGGTGTTCCTTGTAGATTCCATCGTGCTTGTTTAAATATTAAAATATATTTTTGAAGGGTAACATGTGCATGTTGGTGTCGTAGTTGGTATTGTACATTTGACTCAGTTTTGATGTTTTGGTATGATCAGGACCAAGCTACAGAGGATCGCGAAAAGAGTGAACCTGAAGCGCTGAAGAATACCGAAAGGAGAATATGAAAATAGAATTTTGTTTTTCCCGAAACACCCCAAACAATGTACTGATATCTCTATTTCCTATAATTGCTATTGCATTAGGATGGATTGATCTCTTTAATTGTTAATAATAGTCTCTAACATTTGAAATTCTACAAAACCGAAAGTCTCAAAGAGTAATGTTAGGTGCACAAAATTGACTACATTACATGCACAATTGGGCTACAGAATTTTTTAGATAATGACGTGGTACCGCCAACTATAACATTAACGACTTTGTCGGTCAATATACTTGTCTACACATTACTTTCTATTTATTCTGTACTACTTAATTTTCATATTTTATCAGTACTATAAAATTTTAATAAAAGTATAAAATACTGCAAGTTCAACTAAGTATTGAAAATGACACTTCATACTGTGTACTTGTTCAGGTAACTAAGATTTGGTTTCAGTTATAATTTGAGAACAAATCTTCACATTCATATGATAGAAATCTTCAAATGAAATCATTTTCTCTGTTGTGTATGTATAGTGCCCTTAATAAGAAAACATAGAAGAGGGTATTAAGAAATTTTTTCCATGTTTTGACTCAGCTGTTTACTTTCCAAAAAAAAGTTTGCCACATCTCCATTTATAAACAAAAAAAAGTTTGCCACATCTCCACTTATAAACAAAAAAAAGTTTGCCACATCTCCATTTATAAACATTCACAAGTCCTGGCTACAAGGTGGTCACTAGGAGGATCTGGTTGGGCAACAAGGCTATATATAAGACCCAATAGGGGAGAAAAAGATATAAAATTATAAAAATTGCTAAATAATAAATTTCAAAACTCCCCCAAAATGAACTTGATTTTCTAAATGAGTTCATTTCAATTATTAATATTTTCAAATATAAATATAAATTTTAATATTACAGTATATAATTTAAAAATAATATTTAATATATAAATGATGCAGGGTCTAGCATTGCAGTGGTTTGACCTAACAAAAATACATGAATATCTAAATGGTTTTAGAATAAGTCTAGTCTAGTAATGATTTGGGCATAATTAACTACACATAAATACATGTTGAAACATGGACTTCTTATTTTTGTATTAAATTTATTGAATAGATTTTGTATTTCATATAATATCAGTTGTTTATAATTCAAACTACTAACCAAATCAAACAAACCCATATATACGGTAGGGTATGATGTACCCGTCCCGTCTTGCGGTCACTCAAAAGAATGATATAACATCCAAGTCCATAACCTAATGTATAGCGGACCCAACAACCTACCACAGGTCACTCCGAAAAAGCTAGCAATTTAGTATACATTAGTTATTAACTTGTCCTTATAAAGGCCCCGAACACTCTTATTCTTATCCATGTGGGATGTTACAAACACCCGTCGACGTCCTCGTCGAGCCCACAAACATACACATATGGAACCCGGGCAGTGCCTCTGCACTTCCGGCCGGACAGAGCTCTGATACCATTTATAACATCCAAGTCCATAACCTAATGTATACCGGACCCAACAACCCACCACAGGTCAGTCCGAAAAAGCTAGCGATTTGGTATACATTAGTTATTGACATGTCCTTATAAAGGTCCCAAACACTCTTATTCTTATCGATGTGGGATGTTACAAATGAAGAGATTTTTTCCACAAAGACCCGCCTTCGTATGTGTAAATGAGTAAAATTAAATATTAGAAAAGATATACAATATCCAATATCAATAGTTATTGTCGTAAGTCACTTGTATTCCTCATATTGCACACGCCTAGAACTTAATCTTTTGGTAAGACCTCACTCAAAACTTGATGCTTTGAATTGGCGAAATACCTTTTATGTCGATCTTTGAAAACATCGTGGGGCGAAGAACCACCTTCATCCGCATGGTCATGTCCATTGTGTCGATTATCATGACAATACATCTCCTCCCAATTATACACAAAGCAACAATATATGTATATATGTTTGCCATATCAAACTACTTCATTTTCAATAGTTGTTACTTGTTTTATTATTTTTTTGAAGACACTTAGACTGCAGATTTAAATATACTATTATTATACGAATTTACTATAATGTGATCATATTTTAAGGAATAATCTATAATCCTCGTAAAATTTAATGTTTTTAACAATATTTCAACCTTATATAGTAATTTAAATATTAAAATTTTAGGATATTGTTTAGTATTAAATAATTCTCATCTATTTGTTAAAGATGTAGCAATAATTATATTTTGTTGATTAACTAAACTACCACAAAATATTCCTTCACTGGATTTTCTGATTCTTGTCATGTAAGATGAACCTAGAAATTTTTTTATTTTTTTCACATGACTAAAATGGGTATAAATATGTGTATATACATATATATATATATATATATATATATATATATATATATATAAAAGAACAGTCGTGTACGTGTAAGAACTGAGTTTGTTGATATGAGATCAAAATTAAGGTCAAAAGACCTATTTGTTTTAGCAAGTCAGGCCACTTAAGTGTACTATATACACCTAGTTTTTTGAATCTTAACAGTAGTTTACTTAAGGTTAATTCAACTAAAAACTTTGCCCTTCATGAATCCACTAAAACAAAAATCGTTGATACTCAATATGCTTTCAAAGAACATGTTTCTAATGCATCGCCATTTTTGTTATTTGCTGATTTCTAACAATATGAACCAATTACTAGAAGGGATTATGTAATAGTCATTGTAATTCATATTTGATTTTGGCGATGTAAAGTATGTATCCAAACGATGACAATTGTTGAATGACTAATGAGATGATTGTGTTTGATTTTATGTTGTGTCATTTTCAACCGATTGTAATCATTTCCAACCATTTTTTACAATAAATTAGCCCCAATAACCCACCATTTTATACATTTGTGACCAAAATTTACCATAATATTACCCACAAAAGTGACCAATTTCATCCCATTTCCGACTAAATGCAAGTTTTACCGACCAACTTATTCTTATTTCCGACCACATTCAATGTGCACTGCGCAAATGTTCACACGTATCTATGTTGGTCCAAATAAATTTTACTTGGTCACAAAAGGTTGGTCGGAAGTATACACGGCCCAAATGTGTTGTCACTACTATAAAGGTGATCAACATCTTATAAATGTGACCAAAAACTACTAAATGTGACTAAAGACTACTTAACGTGATCAAACTTTTACCTATTTTGAGAAAATTTCTTTAAATCAATAATTTTGACATATATAATATCCAATACAATTGTACTATTGAATTAATATGTATTTTAAAGTTTTTTAAGAACGATTTATTATAAATTTTATTACAAAATAAGCATTGTTGTTGAGGGTCTGATATTTAAGAGATACATTTACTGGTTAATTAAGGTTGATCATTGCAAAAAATTTGAAAATATTTTTAATGATCCAAAAATACCGATGGAAAGATTTGTGTTAATGGTCATGTATTTTAAAAATCATTAATTTTAAATTTTATCTTGTCCATGTACATAGCAACCTTAATCGTATGAGATAGTACCTTAATGGCTCAAATGTTGGTTGACTATGTAAATATATATAAAATGTATTAAGTAAATTAGAATAAATTATATAAATAATAATTCTTAAATTACCTAAGATAGAATAAAGTATTTTGGAACCAATAAGTTAATATATTTAGATATTTAGATATTTTTAATTTATTAATTAATTTATAAATTAGTTGCCATAAATTTATATTTTGTTGTGTATATATACTGAATCTATGATATATTAAAAAAAATTGTGTTGGTTGATGCATTGGTAGTTGTGTGCAATTTCTTAGTCCAAGGAAGTAGGGTTCGCTTTTTTTAAGGTAATATTCCACAGCAGCAAAATTGAAATTTTTGTGAAAAATCAAACAGGATGCTTTGTCACCTACCCATTATTATATCTCTCCCTAGCCTCTCTTCTTTCTTTTTTCTATTGGCTGTCCTCTCAAAACCTCAAACCCATCAATTTAACTCAAATCCATCATCATTCAAGTAGAAGTTCATCCTCAATCAACACATTTGAGTTCGTTCTTTAAATAACTTTTTCACCGATTCAAATGATTTATACACATATGTACATTAATGTGTGCTAATGTGTGCTTTTACCTAGCTTTGTTTTTGTGCTTATATTATGTTTTCATCTACTTTTGGTCCTCAAATAAGTGTTTATATACTATTTGTCAAGGATTTGGTATATATGAAGTACTTTTAAAATAGGTTTAGTGTTTATTTACTATATATGCTTTGAAATTTGGTTCTTCAAGCATGTTTGAGTGTATATATATACACAAGATATGTCTGTTTGTGTACATGTGTTTACATATACTAATAAGTACTAATTAATACTTATTTATGATACATGTGTTTACTATAAGTACTAAGTAGTACTTGTGTTTACGGTAGCACATATGTTAGTTCTTTTGTTAAACCAATTAATTAGTTTATCTGTTTCTGTGAGTGTTAAGAAATATGGTGTTAGTTTTTATAATATTTTTTCTTTTTATAATATGGTGTTAATATAATGAATAATTCTAATTTATTTATCTATTTATTCTAATGTAGCATATCATAAAAAAAGACAAATTTAATGGGAATTTAGTAGAATTAAATCTCAATGTTTTGCGTTCTTGAAGGCTTAAGTTTTTTCAGATTTATTAGTTGTTATTTTCATTTTTTGTCTTGTTGTTTTGTTTCATGTATATATCAAATTATGGTTATTTATACGTCTAGAGAGGGGGAAGAGTTTATTTGTGTCTGTTGTTTGATATGGATTTTGTATCTATTGTATTTCAATCTCTGTGTTGTAGAAATCTAAAAAAATTAAAAGCACAAAGAACAAAAAAGAAGTTAGTAGTTTTATTGGAGCTATAAATTTATAGAAACATCAAAATTAATATTCACTAGTGTTTTGGAGGATTCCTAAATTTGTGAATATTGATAGGCTTCAAATTTGTAAGTTTATTCTACATAGTTCATGTTATTAAGTGTATAATATAGCAAATATCAAAAATTTTTGCTAAAAAATTGATAAATATGTTCAGTCATAAAAAAATGGATTATATTGTTATGAAAGCTTTTTGAGGGGAGTCCATAAATATACTATTTCCAACTTTTGATCCAACTTTTATCACTGGAATGAACTCAGTTGTAATTTTCATGGATAGAGTATTCTTAGTGTTGCAAAGTATTTTTAGCAAAAGTAATGCATTGTAATATATGTGTGTTTGTACATGTGTGATTTTTTGTACCTTTTGTTTCAGCATATAACATATATATACACACACATGTAGTTGAGTTCCCTTAAGAATATTCTTATATGTATAATAAACTAGAAAGGAAAAAAAATATAAATTTAGCATATACTCTTATTTATATTATATATTTATCAACTAGGTTTTTTGATGCACCAAAATAGAATATTCATTCAAATTAATAACAACTATGTCTTGATAGAAAAATCTTAGTATGACAAACACCTATAAAAGTGATGTTATATTGTAGGCTAGATTTTACAACACTGGTTTTATTTAAAATTAAAATTAACAAGAGATGCATCAGCAATTTGTCATTACAAACCTAAGGTATTCTTTATATAAAGGTATTATTTCTACAATGTACTTGACATACATATTTATATACACATATATGTGCATATATGCATATAGATACATATAACTACTAGTTTAGGCTTTTTTTTTCTTTTTCTGGGACTGCCTTCAATTTTGTGCTACACAGCCGACATTTTATATGCATTTTAGTAACTTTCACCAGTCAAAGCGCAATTTTCCCTTATATTTTATTTGGTTAATTAGAGTGTTTTATATACTTCATATGAAGTAAAAATTTTAGAATTTGGCTATTCTAATTACTTCAGTCATTTTTCATAACTTAGAATAAATGTGATTGTGAATTATTCTACTATTTTCTGTAGTACTACAATTTGGGAATATATATTCACCTGAGGAAATATAGGTTGGTGGAGCACAATCTACCCACACCATCCTCTACTATTACACAAACCTATTGATACACACTTCTAAAGGTACAAGTTTTGCATACTAATGAATTGGTTATTATTTTGTTGGGGTTTTTAAATTTTTTTTAGTATTACTTTGTTTATTGTTACAATTTTTTGATCTATTTTTGATAATATATAGCCAAAGTTCAATTAAGAACCAAATTAGGAACCATTTAGTCACCTGGAAATTTGAAAAACATTTAGATCTTCAGATTTCTTTAATTCAACATAAGACCATAAAATTATTTAAATTTAACTATTTTGATTAAGTATTGATTTGAGAAATAAGCACAAATAAATGTTGAATTGAAAATAATTAAGGTATGTAGAACATATAATTTTATAGAGCATATTATACAAGGGTTTAAGAATATAATAAAAAATATTATAGGTTATATGTTAAAAATATAGTAGAGAACATCTTACGGAACATATTAATATTACATATATATGAATAATTAGATGGTTTCTTAATTTTCTAGTCTAAATAAAAAATATGCACTACATGTCTCACTTGACAATGAAACTGAACCAACTTGTTTCAGCCAGGCAGCTTCAAAACAAGAGTGGAGGGAAGCAATGGGAGCACAATTTAATGCTTTACAGAGAAATGGGACATGGTCCCTGGTTCCTGCTAAACCAGGTATGAATGTCGTAAATAAATCACGGGTAAATTCTGTGACGCCCTCCAAATCCAGGGTCTAGATTTGGGAGTCACGAACCAACCTAAATAAAACACAACCTAAATAACAATAAAATATAAATAACTACAACCCCCTTACCTTACCACTGGATCAATCACAGGTTTGATATGAAACAGGCTCCAACAAAATATAAAGTTATTACAAACCACTTAGTGTTATCAGAATAACTTCGAAAAGAAGTTACGCTAATAACCAAAAGACTAGTTAAGTTTTACAACTATTTTCAGTTTTATTATAAAACATCTATCTACACAGTCTTTACTCTCCAAAAAGCCTACCTGCTCAAGTATCTGAAGCCTAACCCTCTTCTTGGGTCCTCGATACACAGCCTAACTGAAAGATTTAAACAAGTTAAACAAGGGGTGAGCCATAATCGCTCAGCAAGTTATATAAACTGATAAACAGGTATAACAATCTCAAGATGGCAATATATGAAAGACTGTAAAAGAAAATAAATCTTTAACCTTTGGTTGCCTTTATTGGCGATTAAGAACAATAAATTAGATTGGAAACCAAGTACGACGCTACGTTGCAGCCGATGATCAGTCACGAAGCAACGCCGTTAGGCTCCGATTATTTCTACCCGTCACCAGTCCACAAATCTTTATGGGTACCCTGGCACACATTGGCCAAAAATAATAATCGCTGGGACGGCGTCTCGGCCACTTACGCCTTTCCAATCTCAAGAAGAGGAGTAGGTTCAATCGATCTCCTTATCAACCACTCGCCCTCTCACAGGGTCCGGAGTGATCTCATTGACCGATGGCGGAATAACTCGAACAATTAGTTATCCGCTAATCCAATGAATAATCATCACTGTATGGAATATAACTGGATAGCATAGTTGGCACTATCTATCCTCGCAAAGGAATAATATTCTAGTAGAACTGTTACTAGAATAACAGAATCTCAATAAAGTATAAACTATGTAGCTATAAAGAGCTAAAAAGAATATTTGTATAACAGTTGCAATTCTGGATATAAATGAGTAACTATTCTGAATTTAGAATAGGGGAAAAACCACTTTCCTGGTAAGCTAGCAATCCAAACAAACTATTCAAGTCCAACCTCAACTGCCTGGCTACCTCCTGGTCTCGATTCTAGAAACCAAAATACTATTTTAGTAAACCAGACAACAATCAGTCGACGTATTTCTACGTCTCAACAATTAACGTCTACCCATTCGTTAACCCCTTTAAAAATTATATGAATTACTTTATTAACTAGCTGATACTACTGGTCACATAAGCACACAATACACATGATCACATACTGCACATAGCCACATAATGCACATAGCACGAAAGACACGTCACATTCAGTTCAGTTCGTTAGACAGTTCATTTTGATATGTTTAAAATCGAAAACGCGTCAAAACTCACCTTTCTAACGAATACGGGTCCGCTAAATAGTATGTAAAATAATTACCCCATTTTAAATTAAATTTTTATGTTTATAAATATTTTTAAAAGAATCAGGGTATTTTTCTAAAGTTAACGGACTTCGTTTCGTCTCAATCGGACAAACGGTTCATTTGTTATCGAATTATTAAAAATAATACGATTAAAATCATTTCTAAACCCTAAAAATCATTTAAATCAATTAAATAAAATAATTAACTATTCAAAATAATTAATTAATCAATTTAATCAATTTAATTTGATTTTTAGATTTTTTTTTGAAATTAATTAAAAATATTTTACTTATTAAATAAATCGATCAATCAATTATTCGAAATTAATTAATCATTTTAAATAATTAATAAATGAACATCTCGAATTCTGAAAATAATTTAAATTATTAAATCATTTTATTTAAATCAGGAAATTAAATAAATAACTAATAAGTAATATTATTAAAACAAATTATGAATTTACCCTTATTTTTAAGTCATAATTCCAAAAACATAACCCCATTTAGAGTTTTGGGATATAAGGGATCAAAACCGGGTTCTTTCACTTGGGTATACAGGTCATGACGAACTCAACCGGGTCCGTTTGAAGGTCGCCGGAATCTGGGGATGAACCCAGAAACCGGTGACATCGCCAGAATCCGGCAAGTCTCGTTCCTGGCCCAAAACCCCGTTTTCTGTCAAATTTTTAGTGCACATCACTTCTACACAAACCCAGAAGCAAAACTACGCCCACAAAAGCAACATACAACTGCCACAAATGATCTTTTCCTGCCAAACTCGATTTAAAACCGGCAAACTCTGGTAAACTTCGAATTCGGCCAATCTTACATCAAAATCAAAGTCTATTATAAGGAAACGATGCTTATGACCATTACAATCAATACACATAACTCTTATCATCAATCAATTATCAGCTTAGCCGGAAAATCAATGTAAAAAAAAAATGAAGTCGGCGATTCTGACGAACACAATTCGATTAAGAAAATTTTATGAAATAGATATGTATCAACTGCAAATTTCACGATCTACTCTACTATGTAAACCAAACATATGAATAATTAACAATCAATAATATCTCAAAATCGATATCAAAAATGAATCAAAACATTTCGATTCAGTTACCGTTCGTGAAAACCGGTATTAGAAACCGATTGTACGATTCAAGGCCTTCGATTTGGTTACTAGAACACTGGATTTGGTGGTTCCTAACACCTTCAACGATCGATTGGATCTTCAAGAACGAACCCTAGCCCCTCTTTTCTAGTTTCTGGAAAATTCTGATAATTATCTTACTGTTTTACAATTTTCTATCATTTATTTAATTAACTAAAATCAATATATATTTACCACAAGAATACCCCTAATTATAATTAGGGTCCAGTTGTATCATTTTATTGAAAATAATTACCCCATAATTATAATTTATGGGGATCCACTTTTAAAATAATATTTTCAAATAAATACAATATATATGCCAAAATTTTCCAAAAATTACGAATAATTCAAAAATGCAAAAATATAAAATATTTGATAGACCAAAAATTTTATAAAAATTAAAATGT
>PHNY01088976.1:12227-26275 GCA_003724115.2 Anethum foeniculum
CAATTGGCCATTACAAAAATTAAAATGTCTTTTTTAAAATTTTTGGTCAACTAGAGTTTGTGGTAGAATTTAGTGTGGATGACATATATTTGTTAAAAAATAATTAAAATTCAAATTTTTAAATAGATTGATTTTTTATGTACAATCTTTATTTTTGACATTCTTCACATCTATACGGTTGGATTACTGAAAACAAATTTTTATTAAATAAAAACTCTAACCCTAATTCATACCCTAAACTCTAAATCCATACCCTAAACTTCATACTTTATGAAATCTTCTTCACAGTGATTGATTTTTTTTTATAACCTCAATATAATGTTCTCAAAAATTACATTGAATTTCATATGTCTTCTTGCTACTCTTACTTTTTTTTGTATTGTTCAAATTAAATAGGTAAACCCTTTGTCCCATCAAGTTCTTTACGTTGGGAATCGTGCGCTCAACACGCATTTTAAGGCTCTTACAAAACATAGTTCCATAATTTGTTTTTAAAATTTTCTTTTTCTAAATAAAAGTTAAAATGTTATATTTTTATACAGAAGAAAAAAATTTCCAAAAAAATTTATAGAACTATACTTTTTATAAGCCTTAAAATGTGTGCCAAGCCCTCCATCCCCCAGCGTAAACAACCTGGTGGGACGGAGTGTTGAGCAAGATTAAAACTAAATATATTATCTCAACAATGCCTGGTTTGATAACTCAACATAAAACAGGACTTGCAAATAATACTATGATCACTGGAATTATTCTAATTGAAGATTTGGTATATACATGGATCAAAACGGACTACAATGAAGAAATCCTTGACAAAGCACTTTCAGAAGTTCATTAATATGTTCAAGCTATCAGTGGAATAAATGGTTAAGGGTATTTGAAGAAGTTTGTGTTGATACAGGTAAAGACCGGGATATTTCAGTGGTTTTGTCAATAAAGAGCTCAACTTAACAATGGTTTGTACATTTTATAATACGAAGGCCTGAGAGCGGAACTAGTCGTACATTTCAGTGGTATTGACTTAACGTCCAAGTGATGGACTTTCTAACCATTCTTAGCTACAACTGCTAGCAACAAGCATACAGTCTCTAGTCGGATAACCTGGGCAAAGACATCTTTATAGTCAATACCTTGTCGTTGTACATATCCCTTTGCGAGCAACCGTGCCTTGTATTTAACAATCTTACCATTTTTGTCCATTTTAAGTTTGAACACCGACTTTAGCCCTATTGCTTTGTGCCCCACCTGGTAGCTCTGTTAATTTTAACGTGTTATTCTTCTCAATAGCTGCAATCTCCCTTTCCACAGCTTTTCTCCACTCCCTGACTTTAGCAGCTTCATTGTAATTAGTGGGTTCAATAGCTCCTGCAAACATGAGTTCATCTGCAAGTTCAACTTCCTCTGTAACATCATATACATCACTAAATAACCTGAAATGTCTGGGTTTAGTTGAGGCTTCAGTACTTCCTGCACTCTCAGGAGAATCTAAGTTGTTTGTTGAACCAGCATCAGCATTGCTTACTGTCTGTGCCCTTGCAGGTGTCATGATTGATTCCTCAGGTGTCACAGTTTTCTGTTCTCCTGATGCAGTGCTGATCACTATAAACGTATCATCCCCTATACGCTTATCTCCATGTTTCCACTCCCACGACTTAGCTTCTTCAAAAACAACTTCTTGGCTTATGTGAATTTTGTTATTATCCGGATCGTACAACCTGTGAGCCTTGGTTCCTGGCTCCTTCCCAAGATAAATAACTTCCTTGGTATGATCATCCAGCTTTTTAACATGTACACTAGGTACTTTCATATATGCCAGACATCCAAAAACCTTTATATGTTTAAGGTGTGGTTTCTTATTTGACCAAACCTCATATGGAGTCATCTTTGACAGTGACTGTGTAAATAATCGATCGAGGATATACACAGCATGTCTCATAGCCTCTCCCCATAAAAATAATGGTAGACTTCTTTCCTTGAGAAGACTTCTTGGCATGGCAACTACTATACGGTTCCTACGCTCCACTACACCGTTTTGTTGTGGTGAAAATGGATCCGTGTAGTGACGTTAAATTCCAAACTCCTCACAGTAGCTAGCAAATTCTATGGACATGAATTCCCCACCTCTACCACTCCAGAAATCCTTGATTTTTGAGGTGTCCTTCTCTACCAAATTTCTGAACTTTTTGAAATTTTCAAGTGCCTTCTCTTTAGTCTTCTGTAATTATACCCACATCACACAGCTATAATCATTTACAAGTAAGAGAAAATACCTATTTCCAGCAGCTGTTGGGGGTGAGATAGGCCCACACAGATCTCCATGTATTAATTCCAAGCAAGCTCTTGCAGTGAACTTAGTCTTAGAGGAAAAACTCTGTCTTGTCTGTTTTGACATTAAGCAACCAGCACACACCTATTTGGGCTGCTTCATTTTTGGCAGACCACAAACCATTTCATTATTCTCCATATGGATCATGGCCTGAAAATTGACGTGCCCCAGCCGAGAATGCCACAACCATGCCTCCTCCTCTGTTTTTGACAAAATATTTGATGCGTTGACACTTCTCAATACAATCTTATATAATCTGTTTGCAGATCGCTTGACTTTCATCAATAATTTCCCATTTTCATCATGAACCCACAAGAATTCATCCTTTAGAATTACTTTGCTACGTGTCTCAGACAATTGCCCCAAGCTAATGATATTATTACGTAATGTGGGAATATAATATACCTCATGTATTTTCCATTTTTCACCATTTTTGCAGCTAAAGATCACCAAGCCCTTTCGTTTAATTCTAACTGTGGAGCCGTCTCCAAACTTCAACAGTCTTGTGACGTCTTCATCAAGTTCCCTGAATTTGGATCGTAACCCCGTCATGTGGTTACTTGCTCCATTATCCAAATACCAAAGACTTGACTCCCCTTCATGTTTAGCCCCTGATCCCAACTGTGGAAACACACTGTTTTTATTCAGCAGCACCAGATTGTCACTCTTTTCCTCTAACTCTACAAGGAGTAAAGCTGGCTCATCATCCTCCTCGATCTGATTCAAGTTTGACTCTGTCTTGGTTTCTTTTCCTCGTCGTGTTATACGACATTCAGCAGCATAATGTCCCATGAGATTACAATTAAAACACCTTATTCGCTTTTGCCATATCCACCTCGACTGCTCTCTCTACCCCGAGTATCACTACCTCGAGGTTTTTGGCCTTCTCTTCCCTCACTGCTGGTCCTCTTCAACCATTCTTCCTTGGTGAAGAGTAGTTTACTGTCATTAGCCTCTCTCTTCCTCCAGTCTTCTTCAGTAAGAAGTCCTTGATCACCAGACCCCTTTTTTTTTCCACGTAGTGTCTCATCATGTGCCATAAGGCGTCAAACAATTTCTTCAACTGTCATCTCTTCCAGATTGCCGAACTGCTCAATTGTAGAGGCAATTTGAAGATACTTTGAAGACACTGCACGTAGCTGCTTTTTCACAACTTAGGTCTCCTCTATAGTCTCACCCAGTGCACGAATATTGGTCAGCACACCATACAGTTTCATGCAAAAGTCATCCAGTTTTCTGTCTTCTTCATACTCAGTGATTCGAATTCCACCTTTAGGGTCTGCACCTTTGCTTTCAGCACTCGATCAACTCCCAGGCGTCTTTGGCACATTTCTTTTAAACAATTGACAGCAACATCTCATCCGGAATCCCTTGGTTGATAGCAAATAATGCCATCTATCTTTGTTTCAATGACTGCCTTTGGGTCACTGGGTTCAACTACTTCCCATACTCCATGTGCTTGCATAAACACCCACATCTTCAATGACCAAGCTGTATAATTATCTCTCGCCAGCATAGGGTAGCTCAGTCCAATGACACCTTCCTTTCCCTCTGTTATATCCATGGATGTTCGTTTAGGCATATACTTGGGCATACACTATTGTAAGCTCTGATACCAAATGTAGAAAAAAGATAATAGATGTATCTGAAACATACACTGGCAAACGAGTTTAAACGGAGAAAATTAACTATTTATTACTTGATGCTACAAACTGCTGAATACAAAATGACATAATAACTAAACAACTCCTATCTAATATGATGGCTAAAAATAAGCAACTGAACTCCTACTTTCACTATTCTACTCCGACTACCTCTGGACTCTTTAGACTCTCTAAAACAAATAGGTCTTACTCGCTCTAGATTCAGACCGAGCATACGACTTAAATGGTCGTAAACAATTTATTAAAGAATACTACTAAGTTTAGATTACAAAAACCAACCGTTTTTTGTCTTTAGGCTTATATTATATCTGTACAAATATTGTCATCAACAAAACTTCTGCAAGTTTATTTTAATATGAGGAATCTCTTATTGTTGACTGGTCTTACTTGAAGAGAGAAACATGGGAAATGAGGATACAAAATGCAAATATAACACCTTAATTTCTAAAATAATGTATAAAGAAAAGTTAGAACTTGAAAGTAATTATAAAGCAATTTTAAGATTATAATATTTTGTATATATTGGAGTTAAATGTGTATGTCCAAGATTGTAAGTGTCATGTGATCTAGAAAATTAAAGAAATTAAAAGCACCAAGTTTAGCAGTTTTAGTGTAGCTATATAAAGTTCAAATAAATACACCTAGGATTCTTAAATTTCTAAATGTTGATAGTGCTTCAAATTTGTAAGTTTATTCTACATAGTTCATATTATTGAGTGTACAATATTGCATATATCAATTTTTTTTTGTTAAAAATTTGATAAATGTGTTCAATCATAAAATAATGGGGAATATTATTTTAAAAACTTTTTGACGTGACTATTGACGGTCCTTCTGACTTTTGATCAAACTTTTATCAATGAAATGAACTCAATTGTAATTTTCATCAATAGACTTATAATTATATATTTTATAATTATTTTTGGTTAAACCGAGTCAATGTTATATGTGTGTTTCTACATGTGTTCTTAACTATATTGTACTTTTTATTTCATCAATGATTTTATCTCAGCCATTAAATTATTTATCTCTAACTAATCACATCCACACAATAATTGGATTTCATTTATTTTTATAAAATATAGAGACACCCATATATGTGTATTAATTAGTATTCAATTTGACCCATTTTTCTCTCTTCTCTTTGTTTCTCCTCTATCTTCATCTATATCATCTCATCTCAATAAATATGAGCTTCACCTCCTTAAGTTTTGTTCAATATCTTCGTCTCCTTAAGGTTTGTTTAGTGGAAGTTTAGTGAGTGATTTCTGGGGAGTTTGGCCTGAGTCTCAAAGTATTTGCAAGTGTTGGCAATTGTATTTTTCACCATGATTAGTGACGATTTACTGATTTACTGAAGATTAGCTCGAATCAAGGCAGAACAATGGAATTGCTTTCATGGATTCAAATTATAATCATTTTTGGTGATTCAAAGCTGTAGATTAGTGATTTCTTTTTAATTTTTTGTAGTTGTTTATTTTTTAAATGTGTTTATTAGTTATGTTTTTAGATGTAAAAAAACATAGATGGTTTCTTGTTTACGATGGGCAAGTTGTGGCCTAAATTAATTATGTGTGAAGGGGTTAAGTCACTGCCTAAATTCATGTATTGAATTTATCAAATGAATTATGTGTTAACTATATGAGTAATTGAATGCGTAAATTGATTTACTTGAACACTGATTAATATATACTCACATAAGTTACCCTATTGATACATGATTTAGTGGATTGAACTATTTAGTTTAGTTTTCTCTATCAACCCCAAATTACAAACCATTGTCGTTGGTTCATCTAATTTTTACATAAAAAAGGCTATCATTTTGTTTAGTATGATGTTTCTTCTTAAGTAAACCACACAATACCAAAAATAGATGAAGTTCAGAAAATATTTAGACCCATAAAGACAATCTTTTTTCTATCAATATAGGTTTTTAGTCATATTTTACATGATTAGCCATTGAATACAGATCTTGATTCATATTTAATTTTGAATTTTTGTTTTATTTTTAGATATGGATTGAACATGATTCAAAATTTAATTTATTGGGGTTATATGACAATATGAAAACCAACATCCCCAAATAAACTTATCCAATATTTTAGTCTATTCAATTGATTTGAAATATATTTTTCAAAATTTTCAATTCACATTTTTGTTGTATGTTATCAAATTTTGGCAGTAGACAATGAAGAAAATACTCCAAAAATTTACTAAGCAAGCGGGTCCTCTTCATTCAACAGGTAATATTCTTACAAATTTATTTTGTGCAAATATTCTTCATATTTTCATTTATTATTTGTTTATATGATATATTTTGTCTTCATGTGTATATAATATGAGTACAAACGTTGCTACCAACAAAACTTGTGCAAGTTTATTTTAATAAGAGAATCTCTTGTTGTTGACTTGGTCTTGTTTCAAATGAGAAACATGGGAAAGGAGGATAGCAAATCCAAATATCACACCTTAATTTCTCAAATGATGTATAAAAAAAGGTGAACTTGAAAGTAATTAGAACTTAGGATTATAATGTTTTATATCTATTGTATTTCAATTTCTGTGTCTTGTGGTGTAGAAAACTAAAAAAATTAAAATTAAAATGTTAGTAGTTGTAGTGGAGCTAAATATCTATATATTTATTGAAATATCAAAATAAGAACTCACTAGTGTTCCTGAGGATTACTAAATTTATAAATATTGAGAGGGCTTCAAATTTGTAAGTTTATTCTACATAGTTCATGTTGTTAGTGTTTAATATTGCTTATATAAAAAAAAATTCCTAAAATGTTGATAAATATGTTCAATCAGAAAATAATCCAGTATATTATTATGATAGCTTTTTTATATTATTATGATAGCTTTTTGAATGGAGTCCACAAATAAACTATTGACTTGACTTTTGATTGATCGAACTATTATCTCAGTTGTAATAGTTATAATTATTCTTAGTGTTGGAAAGAATTTTTAGGTAAAGTGAGACATTGTTATATGTGTGTTTGTACATGTGTGGTTTTTTGTACTTCTTACTTCAACATATAACATATATATATATACATTTATATATATATGTATATATATATATAGACACCCACATATGTAGCTTAGGATTAGTTCCTTGAGAACAATCTTACATGTATAATAAACTAGAAAGGAAAAAAAATTAGCATACATTCTTATTTATATTATATCTTTATCAACTAGGCTTTTTGATGCACCAAAATAGAATATTCCATGAAATTAATAATAATTGTGTATTGACATAACATAATTACATCAATAATCTTAGTATGACAAACACATATAGAAGACATGTTATACAGTAGGCTATATTTTACAACACTAGTTTGATTTAAAATTAAAATTAAGACCAGATTCCACCTTATATTTGATATGTCAAGCTAATTATAATCTTAAGCTTCTTCAATTTGTCATTATAAACGTAAGGTATTCTTTACATTAAAGTATTCTTTCTAGGATGTACTTGACATACATATCTATATACATATACGTGCATATACGCATATATGCATACACATACATATAACTGCAAGTTATGCCTTTTTTCCTTTTTACTTGAACTGGCTGCTTTCTCTACACATCTTCTATTTTATATCCATTTGAGTAATTTTTACAAGTCCAAAGACCAATTTTCCCTTAGACTGTATCATATACTAAATAAAATTTTCGAATTTAACTAACATAAGGTACTATTCAAATTACATCATTCATTTTTCATAATGTAGAATAAATGTTGATGGTGAATTGTTTTACTCTTTTCTATGGTACCACGATTTGGGAATATATATTTACTTGAGGAAATATAGGTTGGTGGGGCACAATCTAGCCACACCATCCATTCTATTACACACACCTATTGATACAAACTTCTAAAGGTACAAGTTTTGCCTGCTAATGTATTGGTTATTAATTTTTAGGTGTTTTTAAATTTTTTTATTATTACTTTGTTTATTGTTACAATTTTTTGATTTGTTATTTGATTATATATGGCCAAGGTGCAATTAGGAACCAAATTAGGAACCATTTAGTCACCTGGAAATTCGAAAAAACTCTTAGATCTCAAAATTTTTCCAATTCAACATAAGACAATCTAATTATTAATATTTAACTATTTTGATTAAGTATTGATTTGAGTAATAAGCATACATCATTGTTGAATTGAAAATAATTAACCTAAGCTCAACATATAATTTTATAGAGCATATTATGTAAGGGTTTAAGAATATATTAAAAAAATAATATAAGTTATATGTCAACAATATAGTAGAGAACATCTTAGAAAACATATTAATATTACAAACATATGAATAATTAGATGGTTTCTCAAGTTTCGCTCTAATCAAAATTTTTCATCAAAAAATTCTTCATTGCATATTGTTAATTTTGTAGTTACCAAATAAGTTCTTTGAGTTTGGTAGCAAGAGGTCTTATACCATGTCAAGAAAATATATGTGTGCTTTGTGTAACAAGAGATCTACTACCATGTTAGTTATGCTGAGACAACTAACTAAGATCATTTATATTTTTAAAATATACATACATATATATATGTAAATCATTGCGACCGGAAAAATACTTAAAAACCAAAAAATTAAGATTATAGGTGGAAATTTTTTGCCCATAGATGGTTTCAGCTATCATATATACTAGCATTCACTCACTAATTTTAACATTTGTAATTTTATTTTTATATAATATTTATTTTCTCATTGCGGAAAAATTATAAAAGATAATATAAAAAATAGGTATTTTTAAAAATAATGATATGTAAATATTTTTTATAATATATTATTGGCAGATTGAGATCTTAGATGGTTAAAATATTAAATGTGTGAATATATCTTCATATATAATCTAACGATTTGAAAATATTCATTTTTAAATTTATCCAAAAATTTAGAATGGCAATTTTACTTTTTGAATATAGTAGCCGTGTCTATCAAGTCTCATGTATTAACTATTGAGTGTGCTGATTAGGAGTCCCAGAATTTAAAAGAGTTTAAAATTATGATACGCATTTTTAACTTTTTAATATTAATAATTCTTTTGGAAAATGTAGTTATTTTTTAGAAAGACTTGACTTTGATTTCTTGCTGTTAAATTAAAGACTGGCGTTTGAAAACTCATGTTACAGACAATGTTAAAAGTATATAAACCGGGAAAGAAGCAAACTAGAAGTTCATTGCCTTACTACATAAAACTGAATACAAAGCATATATAAAGAAACAACTGAAACAAAGTAGTAGCTAAAAACCAGCAACTATACTCCTAATAAGACTCCACTACTCTATCAACTACTCCATGAAGCTCCAAAAAATGCTCCATATGCAGGACTTGGTCACCTATGCAAACACCTAATGATTTATTTAAAATCAAAAAGCACATAAAACAAATAATTAAATAATAAGTTTAAGAATAAATTCTAACAATCACCCAGTTAATCTTAAACTTGTCATCAACCAGTTTGGCTTAGCCGGTCTCGCTTTCATCCAAGCCTATTTGGCTTTCAAATTCTCCATCCATTTGGCACTTAAACTTAGCCCCTTTGGCTTTAAAAGAATCATTCTCATCTGACACTTTTGTTTGCCCCTCTAGCACCATACTTCAGTCTATAACAATGCCAGCTCATCATCCTCGATCTGTGCAAAGTTCACTTCTTGTATCTTCTCTCATTCCCGTCATGGTTTACTACAATGTTACAGTTGTAACACTTTATCCTACTCTTATCACAGAAGAAACCATCTCTAGCTCTTTGATTCTGAGATGCCAGGAGGAGTTGTCAACCTGCGCCCTTTCAAACTCTCCTCGTGAGCTTTAAGGCGACTACTACTTCTTCAAGTGTCATCACTTTAAGATCTCCAAATTGCTCTATGTTTGAGGCTATTTGAAGATCTTACCAGACCTGCACGTAGAATTTTCCTCATAACACTCATTCTTTCATGGTTTCTCCAAGAACACGAATGTTTGTCACAATCCCATTTAATTTCATGCAGAAATCATGAATTTTATCCGTTTCCTACATGATCAGCGACTCAAACTAACGGTTCAATGTCTGCACTTTTTCTTCTTTTACTCACTCTGCCCCATACACATGGTTTTAATTACTTCACAAGCTTCCTTGGCGGTTTCTTTTTCAGCAATAACCAACAATACATCCTCGGGCACACCTTGATATATTGCTGTAACGGCTACGTGCACCGTTTTCTCATCCACGGTCACCTCGGGATCCTTCTATTCCGTTGCACCCCAAACTCCTTGCGCCTTCATAAACACCTTCATCTTTAAGGACCATGCTGTATAATTACTCCTCGTTAACATTGGATAGCTTAAGCCCGCATAGCCTTCTGTTTCCTTGGACGTTTCTATAATTTCGTTTATGTATTTGGGTTGATATTGAGGCATACACCACCTTGATGCTGTGATACAAGTGTTAAATTAAAGACTGGTATTTAAAAACTCATGTGACAGACATTGTTAAAAGTATATAAACTCGGAAAGAAGCAAACTAGCATTTCATTCCCTTACTACATATATAAAGAAACAACCGAAACAAAGTAGTAGCTAAAAACTACTCTATCAACTACTCCATGCAGCTCCTAAAAATGCTCCATATGCATGACCAGGTCACCCATGCAAACAGCTACACATTTATTTAAGATCAAAAACCACATAAAAGGAATACTTCAATAATAAGTTTAAGATTAAATTCCAACACTTGTTACCTAGGTATTCTTATCATCTATTAATATGACATAAAGAAAAATTATTGTTAGGATGCCCAAAATTCACATTTCCGTTTAAAAATGTTAAAATAATATATAAGATCTTGAAAGGTCACTTCAAACGCTTATAGATTGTAGAGTGATTGGAAATTTAAAAGCTCTGATATATGTTGTCACTAGAATTTGAATTTTGTTTGGGAAATATGGTATTTAGGTAGATGACAACCTTGAAATTTCTTACCATTGACGTATGTTGGTCTCTTCATTACTATAATTTTTATTTGCTTTGGTTGTATTTTTGTATATGGGGCTTGCAAGTTCTGTATTCCTAAACAAGGATTCTGTTGATTATGTATGGATATCATAAGTAACTGTATGTTCATAATTTATTTTTACCATTTTCTATGTGTTTGTATTGATTTTGAGACGTCTTCTGTAGTGATCAGTAAATAGTTTATAAGGGTAAATTCTTTGTCTGTGATCGCGGAAATAGTTAGAAACTTTTCTTCTTTGTCTGTGATAACCAAATAGTTAGCAATTTCTCTTATTATGTACTGTTGTGATGTATATGTATAATTAACTACACACCAATACATATTCAAATATGCACTTCTTATTTTTGTATAAAATTTGTTGAATGGATTTTCTAATTCATATAATTACATCAATTCTAATATTACAAGTATTGTTTATAATTCAAACTACTTAGTTTTCAATAATTCTTAGGTGTTTAATTATTTTTGTGAAGACACTTGGATAGCACATTTAAATATACTATTATTATATGATTTTAATATAACGTGACTTTATTATATGGAATAGTCTATAATCATGATAAAATTTTATGTTGTTAACCGTATTTCAACCTTGTTATAGAGTAATTTATAGTCATCATTTTCAATACTCAGGTCTTTCAAAGATCGAGCTCTTACTTTTCGGGCAACAATGCTGGCAAGATAACTGGTCAAATCTCTTTCCGGTATCTTTTTTTTCTTGGAATCTAAAAATGTCTGAGAATGAGATCAGGATTCATGGCTCGAAAAGGAGAAAAGTTGCAAGACCCAGTCCATCTGCACTTGGAAAAAAGACACTTCCAATGGCCGATGGCAAGAAACAATTTTCTTCCCCCAGGTTCGAGTCTAGAACCCAAGTGTATCTCCCTGCTTTAGCCAACAACCATCTGTCGAACCTCCATAAAAATGCTGATTTTGGGATGCTGACACAGTAAAGGCCCGAAAAGCTGCCGTGGAGGTGACCAAGGCTTTCACTTCACATTTAGATCTAATCCATTTTGGAGAATTATGTGTCGCTGAATCATCTCAAATGGTGGCTGTTAGTTTATTCTGGGCGTTAGCTTGTGTTCAGAGTTTTCAGGAAAAGTGTTTACAAGATGCTGCCTTAGTTGCTGAAGCTCATACCAAAATATGGAAGTTGACTGAAGAACTGGAGGAAGCACAAACCGAGGTTAAGTTGGAAAAGATAAATCAGGAGATAGCCAAGATATTAGTTGAACAAGCCAGACAAGAGAAGTACATTGTAGAGTTAAAATCTACTGGTGAAAAAGCACGCTTAAAAAGGAAAATTGAACAGGTAGAGACCGAAGTCCAACAACAGAGAGATAGGTTTAATGATGCTATTTCGGTTGCAGAGGTTGATGGTTACGATTTACGTGAAGAAGGCCAAAGAGAACAGGCTTAATATATATAGGAAGCTTTTGCAGGATCCTACATATGACCCCATAGACAATCAGGAAGAGAATTCACTAGTACCCTCTTCTGCTGAAAAGCTTAACAATTTGGATAATGTTCCCGACTCTGCCAATGGCGTCCCAGTTGGTACGGACTCTACTGCCACTGCCCCAACTGTTTCGTCTACAAAGAAGACTGTATTCAACCCAGCAGACCCAATATCCTACAGGTCGGTGATTAAATTGATAGCAAAAAATAATTTGGAGAGTCAGTTTGTGGGTGGTTTGCAAGAAGAATGATAATGGTGCTCTAAAGCCTACTTCAAGTTCCTTGAACATCGGGGAAAAGTATAAGCAGTTGAAAGAATGCAAGACAGGGCTTGTGAGGATGAAAAACCCTACTTATATCTTAGGCTACAAGAAATGCGCCCAACGCGTTGGCGAAGGCAATGTTTTTGACCCCTCTGAACACAGTTTCAGAACTTTTCTTTATCTGAAGTTGCTCAGCTCCGGATTTCAGCTCTTTCAAGTGGCAACAACAAGAACAAATGAGACAAACATGATCTTAATGTTCAGATAACAATATAGCTGCGGATCTACTGCTAAGAATGTACTTGGTAAGGGCAATTTTGCTGATAGTGTACATTATCTATGTACTTGCTAAGAGCAAACTTTTGTTGATTAGAATGATTACTCTGCAGTTGGTCCATCAAAAAACCTTATAGAGTAATTTAAATATTAAAATTTTAGGATATTGTTTATTATTAGACCATTCTCATCTATTTGTTAAAGACCTAGAGATAATTATTTACTAGTAAAAGTTAACATGTGATTTTGTTGAGTCTCGAAAGGCATATAATTCTATGTGACAGGAAATGTTATATTCTTACATGTTTATTTGTTGGGTTTCAATCCAATGGGTTGTATGAGCTTGGTGATACAAGACATAATTGGATTTGGTAATAATTGTATGGATAGACAATTATTATTATAATTGAATTGGGTAATAATTGTATCGGTAGACAATTATTATATATGGTATGTATTTGTCACAAAGTTGGAAGATTGGACATCAAGAATGGAAGGCTTGTATAACAGGTATGGTAAGACTTGTACACAAGTATGGTAATTCTTGGTGGCTAAGTTTAGGATGGCTATATATACATAGTCATATTGTTTGATAGGAATAATGAATACTTAAGATGTAGCCTTAGGTATTGTTTGGGAGATGCTTGAGCATTGTTTGGCTCAAGCATCAGGATTGGAACACCGTTGAGGTGTTATGTATTGATTGTATTATTGATANAGGTTTTCCGCGTCAAATATGTTTTGTGTGTGTAATCTGTATTGGTAGATTGAATTTCGTATGTGTGTGTGTGTGTGTATTTCCTCCTAACAAGTGGTATCAAGAGCCGAGGTTCGTGTTCGTGATGATTTGGGTTGGAGGAAAGTTCGAGGCTCAGTTGATATGGTGGAGTACGATGATGGATTTGATGACAAAGTTACGTGTGGTTTGACGGTTGACTTGCACCGTGGATCAATTTGTTCGGACTCGAGATGGAAGAAGATGGAAGAGATCATCGCAATTGCTTCAATGGCTTGATCAACCAGGTGAAGATTTTGGATGATGT
>PHNY01089045.1:7919-20166 GCA_003724115.2 Anethum foeniculum
ATCCCGATCAATTTCTTCTTGGTCATGATTAGATATTCAGATGTTAACCGCATGGAAATTGTGTAGCCTATCCCCTCGCTAGTCTAATGGCTGTTGATTTCAGCAAATTTGAAAGAATTATAGTCGTGTAGAAGTTGCTCAATTGCTCAATATGTTTATAGAGATATTCTTAATTTTTACTGCACAAAATTTTTTCCTCATAAACAAAATGTTAAGTCGTTGTTGTAGTTTAAGCATGGTCCTTTTTTGATAATTAACGGATTAAATTATTTATTTTGACCGTCAAATTGAGTTACTTTGACTAATAATTATTAATTTTACAGCATTCATTTAGTCGAATCTTTTACTTAATTCAAACTAAAAATTTACCAAAATTTCTAATTCCAAACACGGCCTATAATCTTATACGGTCACTTGTATTTTTGTTTTTTTTTTCCCTAGACTAAGACCTACCGTTAAAAATTTCTATGCTGTTTGATAAAAGTACTAATCAAATAAGTGTTATTGTGAGACATCGTTATGTAATATATTTGATATGTGTATGTTTTGGAATATAATATAAAAAATTAAAATTTTTGTGAAGATTTGATATTGAAATTGCTTATGGTAAAAGCTCAAAAATAACTTTTTTAAAAAGTACGAACCTGCTGAAAAACATTCAGACAATAGTATTTTTTCAAAGAATTTTTATATTATGAGCCCACGGGCACACAATAAATGCAAATTTTTATAAATTTGGGTTATTTTGATTAATATAGTTTTTGTAGGGTCTACCACTATCTTAAAAAAGAACCAATCAAAATGAGTAAAATTCATAAATTTTCCCGCTTATTGTGTGCCCATGAACACATGGTAGAAAAACCGTTTTCAAAAATAGTATTTTTCAAAGTAGTTATTTTGAAATTTTTCGAACAATATTTTACCAGTTTTTTCAGTAAAAACTGTTATTGTTGTAGTCCTAAATAAGTTCTTTTTGAATATATTTTTTATTCAAAGTTGCCAATTTCATTAGCTCGTATGGTCATCGTTTTGATCGAAGTTCTCAATTTCACTAGCTCGCCTAGTCTCTCATCTAACTAGCTCGTGTAGTTTGAAATTATACTCATTTTCATGAATCCAGTTAGAAATTAATACTCTAAAACACTCTTGGTCTTTTCTAATATCAATTGCTCCCCGTAACGTTTTTTCTTTTTCATCTAACCGGTATTCGGATCAGTTTGCGCGCATTTTGACTATTCAGAGAATTACTAACATACTTGTACGAATATTTTTTTATAAATTTTTCAATTATATATCTTGTCTAAAAATTCAAACTATTATCTTTTATGACCCATCAAATACGGCTGTTCACTTACTTTAGTATTTTTCATTAAATAGAATATGTGAACTCGTGATAATAAACCCTTTAAGTTACGGTATCAACCAACTAATATACCCGTGGCGGGGTTCACCCGCAACGTTTATGGATAGCGTTTCCGACTCTATATCCATCAAAAGGTAAAAGTATTGTGTGGCGGGGCCTCAATTTTATTGAATAAAAATCAGGCCTACAGTGTTTGCTCAACCCCGAGGCCATCGGGCCTGGATTACAGCAAGAGATATCTCTTCCTCGTGTCGTGTTTTTTAATACCGTTCTGTAAGATTTAACTTGCTACTTACATGCATACACATGATGTACCAGTACTGCTATACTCTTCGCTGAAATTACAACATGTTTCGTTTATTCTTCTATAAAATTACCGTATTTTCTCAAAATGTAGTTCATGGAGGATATAGTTTCAGATTAGGAAAGTTTATGCTGTAATTTCTTTTAAATTATTGATATCTCGGACATTTTCAGTGCTTTCGAGAATACAGCAACTGTGCCAAAAAAAGAAGTCAGAATTGCAGTCTCGATAAGGCTCGTCACACTTTAATTAGATACATAACCACTGTTGAAATCCTGGAATCACTAAGCACCTTACTCACATAATCTTTGTTGAAGCTGTCATCCTAACAGATGCACTATAGATAATAAGTTTCCCACATTTCCTTTCTCTTTTAAAGTTGATTTTTGGGTCATTTGAATGATATTTTTAGGGTGTCAAGAATTGTGACATCTTCAGCAGACTTTCTCAGATTGAATGAGAATTTGGACCCTAACCCGCAAGAACTTCAAGAACACCATCAAGTACTTTCGATGTAGCTTACCAAGTCGTTTACATAATCTACAACTTCGAGAGAAGAAAATGGAAGGTATATAAAGGAAAAAAGTGATTCAAGGGCTAATAAGATGAATAGAATATATGGTGAAGCATAGAACATATTTTCCTGAAGGATAACATATATAGTATTAGCTGATGCAATTTTCAGTTCTATAACTCATGTTTTCTCTTTTCACTACTCTGTTCTGCCGCTTGATTCAGGCCCTTCAACTCTGTAACTGCTAAACTTCCACCACGAGATCCTGAGACATTTTTTGAAATAAAACAATCATGCCGACATACCAAAAACAGACCAAATAGTGAAAAGATTAGCACATAATAAATAAATGTTTTGACGCAATTTAGCATGCTGAGCTCTTTATTTATTTTTTTAGTGCAGTCAATTTAAATTTAGATAAATTGGTTGATGTCTGGGAAGTTGGATTTCCTGGGACAAGCCAAGAAGCCGAAGTTTTTCATTTTCTAATATGATAGGTTCTAATTTTGGAATTTTTATTTTGATTTGTCTTACAATTTTCTTATAGAGGTATCAAATTAATGTTTGGACTAGCTTCTGCAAAAGTGGTTATCGTGAAAAGGGTCCTTGGCAGCTCTACACAGCGTAAAAAAGGATAAAGACAGGGGTAACCTTGTGACTGAGAAAGAATCATTTTCCAGCCTGGCTTCTCGAGGTAATTGAGTAAACCCTTAAAGTTAGCTATTCAAATGGCTCTGTCAGTGACAGAAGCTCGAAATGGGACACTGGTTCACTATACTACATACAAGATGAGATGTGTATAGTTGTGCATAAATTTAGTCATACATCAACACATTTGAGAATCCCAGTAGTGTTTAATATGGAAGCAGGCAATCTATAGCACATAACATTTGCAAGGCTATATGAATCTAGACTAGTTGTCAGAGATAATCTTATAATAATTGCAGGAAATGGGCAGTAATATCATCAAATTCAAGCATCAAACATAGCATTACATACCTGTTTGAAGGTGAAATTGTTTTGTTGAGGTTCACGGATTAAGATTGAGATACTATTGCTACTGCATATGTCTAATCGATCTATGGTTGCATTATGGCGCTATAAGGGGTCAAATACTCAAACAAGAATTTGAATGTAACCTGAATATCGTGCTGATGATGGTATCATAACGCAACAAAACCCATTCATTAAATGGCGGTTTAGCATCTTATTAATTAGCAAGGAGCAAGGTAATGAAGTATGGAAGGAGATAATCCAACATTATAATTTACGTGTCTCACCAAAAGCTACAAATAGCTCATCCAACCCAAAGAAATATCTAAGAACATCAGGTGCAATAGGTTGAATGTAAATGAAATTATATATGAATCTGATACCTAGCAACCTTGAAGTCTTGACAAATCTTTTACCAAAATAGCCTATAAAGTAAATCTTCCATGGATAGACAGATAGTAAAGCCTTGTGGTATTATGAAGTTCATATGTAGCATCCTCCTTATAATAGATATCAAGCTAATAGCACATTTTAAAATTCAGAAGGCAGCCTACTTTCAAATACGAGCGTACAAATTAGGTAATCATAAACATGAGACTAGCCACGAAAACATCGTGCACTTTTATGTACATTAACAATAAATACCATCAGTTTCCTGACGTTTTCATAACCCTACATACTTAACATTGAACAAACAACTATAACATATTCTGGAAGTAAATTGCTGACCTGGGGGAAATGACATTTGGTCGCTAGAGCCAATACCATGACTGGAATTCCCAGCTATAAAGAACCTCCCACGGAACTCCCTTGGAAACCCAGAGTTTATAGCTATGCGTGTGTCATTCTCCGTACTAGGAAGATCAATCTCTGTAGGGGGTGGCCTAACAGTAGAATTTGGTGTGAAATTTGTGGACCAAGATCCTCCATTTGATCCAGCCAAGGCCATTATGACGTCAGCCTGAAATTGACATTAAAGTAAGATGGTTATCACATGTTCCTAAACTTAACATTATACAACAAATTAAATCAGTTTCAGGAATTACAGAAAAAAAGAACTGTCCAAATTTGGAAAACACAGAATTTCATTATCTGCAACAGTAATAATTTTATGAGTTCGGTAACCAATTTAAATATTTAAGTAACCATGGCATAGAGTTGCAAAGTTATTTCACAGTTAGCCAGAGGTCAATAATTAAGTCAGGAACTCGAAACTTAATTCTTGGTTTCATCATCCATGTACTAGAATATTATTGTATAAATGAATAAGACTGCTTGAAACTGTGACATATTCGAGTGGAACAAAATTATAGTGTTAGTTCTCCTACCCTCCAATTCCATGAGGGATTAATATAACGAACCAACTACGAAGTCCACAATATTGATATTCCTCAACTAATTCTACTCGGCCTAAAGGAGAATGACCTTCATGCCTACTTTGACTAACTTATAAATAAACAGTACATGCCAAAATACTTATAATGAGATTTTTACGCTCCAGTTGGTAAAAATTTTATATCACATTTATCATATTATTGTACCAGCCATCCTCAATTTTACAGCACAAGCATCACTTAGAGCAGCACTTAACAGTTCTGTTATACAGAAGGTTATTTACTTCTCCAACATAGTACAGTTCACTTAACATCCCTGGATGCTTAAAAATAATACTGGAATGATAAATTTAGAGTGAAGTGGAAGATGGTAACTAATAAAGAGTCTTATCATGGTCAAGTCTGTACTGGAAAAATGTACAAATGAAAAACAAACAAGACGATAATATTACAAATGTATTATAAGCCCCTCCACAGTTCTCTCCGGCTAGAATAAAAACTCCAAACAGAAAAGATAACAAGAAATCATTTTAAACAGCATATTTCAAGATTAGTTATAAACTGAAGCCAACACATAAAATTGTGATGGTCACACTAAAAAAGTTTAATTTCTTGTGTTGTGACTTCTGACAGCTAGGAAAACTTTCTGCCAAGTTGGTTTTTCATGCAACTGATTAACCTGACTATTCAAAACGATTAAAATATACCTACTTTAATCAAATAGATGCAACTTAGTTAACAAACCTTGTTCGGGTGAACATCATCAAAGACATGGGCTTGACCACCATAAAAAATGGTCATCTGGCGACTAGCTGATGTTACCCCTTGTTGACTGCACATACATGCGGAAAGTTTATCAAACAAAAAACTCTAAATTTAAAAATATAGCATAAGGGTTGATGAACGGAGAAGTTTCCTTTGTTGATATCTGTTACTAACCTCTGGGAGTTAGATGACTCTGTCTCAGCTATCCGATTACCTAAAGTATGCTTGCTAGCACTGGGCACATTTCTGTCAGAAGTTCCTCCATTGACATTAATAGAGCTCAAAATACCTGAACCCTTCATTCCAGTTCTTGATCCTTCATCAGCAGCTTGAGATAAAATTGAGGGGCTTACATTGGCTTCTTTGAATCTAGTTGATAGGGCTTGATAACCATAAGGAACAACTTGACCTATTCGTGAAGAATAAGGCAGTACTGGGCCAACACTAATTGGAGTAGCCCGCTCCCATTTCGAAGCGTTAACATCAGCTCTAACACTGGCGGCTGGCTGCAATAGAACAGAGTCAGAGGTCGATCTTGTTGGATGCATACCAAAGAATGCTTCCTCGTCCTGTGGCCGTCTAGGCCCCCCAGTGCCTCGGAACATCTGAATTGCAAATGCTCTCAGTATCAGAGATCATGCATTGGAGCCACCGGCCCATTAAGAAAATTATTAAACATTATATCAATTAAAATGGGGGTAAATTATATAATACTTTTAAAAATGTCCAAGTTGTGGCAAATGAATGAGGACAATGTTACCTTCATTATATGTGAGTTCTCTAAAGAGTGTGGCTGCATCTGCTGCAACCCATCTCTTAATGACCCCGAGAAGCCGCTTTCTAAGTTACTTCGCTTGTTTCGGGTAAACCTACTAGCTATCTCTTGTCCAGTGAGATCACTTCTTAGCCCATAAAATGGCACCCCCTCAAAATGATTTCCAGATCTTTTTTCTATCATAATTGCCGAAATTAAGTATCAGGTTATAGTTTAGTATTTAATGTACCCCACAAAACCATCTATTTTCTTAAACCAAAAAATAACAACATTGCATTCAAAAGGAACAATAGCTATCAAAACTCCAAGTTTTCTCAAGTATTTATTCAAGAAACTACCTTTACTACTATGTTAAACATGGTCCAAAGCATCAACCATTAAACATAGCAAAATTAAACAAATTTGGTTAAATGAGATGGATTACACACAGCCACACACATACATTGATACACACATGTACTTTAACAAGAAACTAACTTCACTAGTGAGTAGTGAGTAGTGACCTCACTAAAACTAAACCACAAAATAATACCATAACCACTAAAAATCAATTAATAATCATAGCCACCAATTTAAGTTAGTTGGATAAGTGGGGTTTTTTTACCACTTATAAAATCATGAAAAACAAACTAACCTAGAGCATACAACACACACTCACACACAAGAAATGTATGCATAAATACATATGGTAAGTAAATAAGTTACTGCGGTTTGGTTACCAGAACCCAGATCAGAAGTGGATGAGATGGGTCCACGGGTCCCACCAGAAGCCGTCGGAGCAGGCTCTAAAAGTGGCCGGACATCGCCGGCGGCCGGCAACAAATCAGAAGAAGAACAAGACCCTTTACTCAAAAAATCATGAAAAATAGTGGGCTTCACATCTTGAGCAATGTCATTATTATTATTATCATCATCAATAATATTATTACTCTGAGCCATCATCTGCAACACAGCCATCTCATTTTTAAAATATTTAAAGAGAAAAGATAGGTAGCACGATATTCAGTAAAGAGAAAAGGAATGAAGTTTATACTTTATATATTTATGTGAGTTTGGAAGAGAAGCATTAAAAAGCAAAAGCTGAAGAGGAATCAATAAATGAGGGGTTCATTCATTCTTGTAAGTACAGTAATATTATCACCTACAGTTTGTGTGTGTGTGTAATGTGTGTTGCAGTTTGTGTGTGTGTTTGTAAGTATAGTGTATGTATATGTGTTGTTAATGAGAGTGTTTTTTGTCTGGGACTGACCACACCTCAGACTCAGACTCAGACTCAGACTGCTGTCTGTCTTGTTACATTTCCCTCCCTGACCTCTCCCTTTTCTCTCTCACACGCCAATAAACATAAATCTACCGTAGTACTAATAAGTATTTTGTTTAAATATTAAATCGATTTGGATAATATATTTACTAAATTATTCGAAGCAATAATTTCGATAAGGGGAAAATGTTATGTACCCCAAAATGGTTCCCAAAAAAATTCTCAAATGACAATTGTCTTACTTTTATTGGTTATAATGAGATGGACCCCCCTGCATTTACACCAACCTCCCCAATTAAAATTTTTCATTCTGCCACATCATCTTTGCCACGTCATTCGGGAGCAATTTTTGGCTACCAATTTGGAGTACCCAGCATTACTCGATAAGGAAAATCTACATCAAATTTCCTCTGTTAGTCAAAATTTAAACGTAACAATTTTTTGCTAATCAATATTTAACAAAAACAGATATTTTAAAGTACTTATAATATTGTGATTACGGATCAGATCATAACAGTTGAAACCAACAAAAATCGAAATTGTTTAGTTAGCCGGAGCATTTACGCATAAATAATTTATGAGTAATGTTAGGTTTTTTGAAATTTTTCTTAAAATAGTTACAATGACAAAATTTAATTCATAGGTGTTGGGCCTAGACCCACTAATATAGGGAGCCCCCTTGTGTAAAGAGCCCAAGACTAAAAGCCCATTTCAGAGGCTATAAATATAGAATCATATCCATTGTAAAAGGGATTGGATTATTATTACTCTAACAATGGCGCTAGAAGGAGGGCTTAACCTCCGCCTAGAAATTCAAAACCAGCACAAAATCAATATCAATAATCGAGATCTCCTATAATAGAGCAAACAAAACTCCAAAATTTTGTTTAACAGCAACACTCCAAAAGTACAAATCTCTAATCGACCTTAAATTTTTGGAATTCAACGAAGAATGGCCGAAGAGAAACAAGGCACGAATAAGAAATTTACATTAAAGACTAAGAATGTGGCTAACAACATCGTTCTCAAGTTTCAAAGCTCAGATCGACCGACGAGAGGCAAGGAACGTGTAAGAAGATAACTCCGAAAAGAGCTGAGAAGAACAAAGCTGTTGTGCCTTCTTAGAATCTATTTCAAAACGATTATGACTAGATTCAGGTCAGATCCGGTTTGTGTAACTCCACAAGGTAAATAAATGTTATCAAGCGATGCTAGGCTGCACTTGGAGAAGATAAAGTAGCGCAAAAAAGCTCCATGTCAAAAGAAGCTGTTGAATGAAGAGGATGAAGTGAATATTGAAGTGGATGAGGAGTTACGCCACCTAGACAAGGAACAAAAGATATTAGATGAAAAGGTGAGGCAAAGAAGAAGGTGTTAACGCAAGGGAAGAAGGTGTTGTCAAGTGATATGCGATTACACCTCGAGAAAGATTAAGTTAAAAAGCAAACCTCCACATGATGAACAACCATTGAAGGACGAAGATGAAGCAGTTGAGGAACTTCAATGTTGCATAAACGGACTGTTGAACTACAGATGAAACACATGAGGCTACATATGATGGTCAAAAGTACGTTGAAATGGTGGAAGTAGATGAAGAGCTGTTGAACCAGAAATTCTACATCTACAAAAGAGCTTGAAGATGTCTCTGAAGGAAGAGTTTCATCGGAGTACCAGACTGGTGACCATGACACCTCGTGGCGACAATACATGGTAGTCAATATTCTTATGCTCAGGAGTCATTAAAGGTCTTTTATCTTCAAGAAGATATTTCGAAAGAAGTCGATGAAGAGGTGAGGCATCGAACAAAGAAAAATGAGAAATACTACACCTCTACACCGAGAGCCTTCCCTTCTACGAGCTCCACGACATCATCAGCAGACTTGGGGCTATGTTCCAGATACCTCTCTACAACCACCTTGTTTACCTCTCAGGGGTTCATGGGTTTGCTACGACCATCTTCGTCAATAACAACGCAGCGAAAACTTCTGAATGTTAATTTTCGTAAGGTTTCATTTTCATACTTTATTTGATCCTGCTATTCTTTACTATTTTGATTTGTTTTATTGGACCTCGCCAAGAGCTAAAGCCCGTACCGGCTTCATAATACTTCGTCTGACCTCGTCGGCTTCATTCGACCTCGCATAGAGCGATTCCAAAACACCTCGCCTAGAGTGAAGACCTCGTCAGCTCCATTCGACCTCGCATAGAGCGAGTCCAAAACACCTCGCCTAGAGTGAAGACCTCGTCAGCTCCATTCGACCTCACATAAAGCGAATTCAAAATACCTCGCCAAGAGCGAATCCAAAGACCTCACCGGCCTCATTCAACTTCGATCGACCTCGCATAGAGCGAGTCCAAAATACCTCGCCTAGAGCAAATACCTCGCCAAAAGCTCAAAGGCTTCTTATGCTCTATAACTCTAAAAATAGCTTAAAAGCTCGCACTCCATAAAAAACTCCATATCGCCTCGAGCACCTCGATGGCACCTCAATCTTCTTTGATCTCAAGCAATAATATGCTCAAAGGCTCCATATGCTCCACAACTCCACGAAATAGCTTAAAAGCTCGCACTTCTTAAAAGCTCCATATCGCCTCAAGCACCTCGATGACACCTCGATCTCCAATAATCTCAAGCAATTATATGCTCAAAGGCTCCATATGCTTCACAACTCCAAGAAATAGCTTAAAAGCTCGCACTTCTTAAAAGCTCCATATCACCTCAAGCACCTCGATGGCACCTCAATCTCTATTAATCTCAAGCAATAATATGCTCAAAAGCTTCATATGCTCCATAACTTCACGAAATAACTTAAAAGCTCGCACTTCTTAAAAGCTCCATATCAGCCAAGAACCTCGAGGGCACCTCGATCTCTAATGATCTCAAGCAATTATATGCTCAAAGGCTCCATATGCTCCATAACTCCATGAAATAGCTTAAAAGCTCGTACTCATTAAAAAATCCATATAGTCTCGCGCGCCTCAACTACACCATTGACCTCAAGAAATTCTATTCTTCACGGCTCCATAGTTATCTTCCATAATAAGAAAGCCTCAAACACCTCACAGCCTCATAAGGCCAACAAGATCGTTACCTTCGCCTACTCATCAAATGAACTATACAACTCAAACCAGATCATTCACCTCATAGCGCAAACGAGTAAGTTTCGCAAGATCTCCATGCTCACTTACATTCAAAAAACAATCCAACTCAAGGGCAAGTTGAAAAAATAAAATGACAAAATCATCAGGATGACCACTTTAACTCCGTCAGTTCGGAAATCTACTTCTCAGCTTCACCTTGAGAGTTCTTCAACTCATTAATTCAACAATCACAGGTTGAGAACCTTGTCAAATCAACATTTTAAAATTTCTTAAAAACATTTAAAATATGCCACATTGCTCCAAAAGCTCCAAGAATACTTCGATACTTCATCACGTCAAAACTCTTCAAGAAGGTTTCAGCTACACAACAAAGCGCCCGAAACTTCAAGGAAAAATAAGCTGCAAATGAATGATTCTCTACCCCAACTCCACTAGCAGAAAGTCTTCCAAGGCACATGCCATATCCTTCTTCAAAAGACTTGAGAGATTCCGACTGAACTTTAGCTAACCTCACTTCCACTTCTCCAAGCCTCGCCAAGGCCTCGTCCTTCTCCAAGATCATAGACTTCAGCTCTTCAAAGTGCTTTTCCTCTACAGCTCCAAAAGACTTCTTCACCTCAGAGAGATCACCTGGAAGGGTTTTTACATTAGCTCCCAACGAATCACGCTCAGTCGCCATCTTTGAGTTCTCCGCTAACAAACTAATAATCCTTTCTCTGGATTCTCTCTTCTGATCAACCAGAACAGCAATGCGCTTATCAGAGTCTTGCTTCATCAACTTCAGTTCAGACACTTCATGACACAGATGAGAAACTTCATCAACATGAACAACCTCATTCAAGCTCACCAGCAAGCTAAAAGAGAAAACTACTATCTATAAATTCCATAGAAAGAAGAGGAAATTAGACAACAAAGAAGCAACAAACGAGCAGAAAGAAAAAAGGAAATGAGATTAGAACGTTTCGATTCCCAAGGGAAAGGAATAGTCTTCCACAAACTTTACTGACGATACGCAATCCCTCGATAAAAAAAAAAATTTCTTTTTTTACATTTCAAGCCTTTAATCTGTAATGTATAAATGATGGACCCCCAACATTTTATTTCTCCCACAAAATAAAAAGATCTAAAGATCTTTAGAATTAAGGGGGGACAAAATGTTGGGTCTAGGCCCACTAATATAGGGAGCCCACTTGTGTAAAGGGCCCAAGACTAAAAGCCCACTTGAGAGGCTATTAATATAGGATCATATCCATTGTAAAAGGGATTGGATTATTATTACTCTAACAATAGTCACGCAGGTCTTTATATTATTATCATAAAAGTTACTATTTATAATATTATTTGAGAAAAATTTGTGACAATTTTTGGAGTTTCTAATATTTTTTATAATTTATTTATAATTTCCTAAATGATAGCAATTAAATCAAATAGACATTTTACATATTCAATAAACCTACCAAATGACACTAATATTAGGTATTTCAAGTTAGATCCTGAAATTTTGCTCAAGTAATGTGTCATAAGGGCCCGTTTAGGGTTCCTTAAAAAATGTAACTTATGACTTAAAGTTGAAAAGTGTTATATAAGTGATATGAATATTGGAACTTATAAGTTATTTAGGTGTTTAGATAATTTTACTTATAAGTTAATGATAAGTTGACAATGTGTTTGGTAAATCATAACTTATAAATTAAAAAATTTAAAATTTAAAAAAACAAAATTTTTAATATAATAATTTTAATTCATAAATATAAAATTAAAAAGACAAAAATTGAAAAACAAATTTTTAAATGCAAAAAATAAAAAAATCAAATTTATTAGTATTACTATACTATC
>PHNY01089134.1:7577-18355 GCA_003724115.2 Anethum foeniculum
TGTCGCGGCGTGGAAATTCGAGCAGCGATGTTGTAAAGTGAGAAATCCAAGATTTAAGTCTTGGTACTGAAGAAGTTTCTATAAGTAATTGCTAATGAGATTGAGCAAGAGCATGGGTCCATAGAGTGGTGGACAGAGTAGTGAAAATATTCAAACACGTGAAATGTCAATACCGTAATGCTTGATATTGGTGTATTTATATCAGTCTAACCATACATTCTGATTATATAAAAGGCTGTGGATCATCCATACCTTGTGGTATACTCTAAAACTGCCATGAGCTGAAACCTAAGTGTGGTACTGGATGCTAACAATGGTGAAGTGATATGTGGGCTGTGTCATGAACCTGTAGAACAGTAGTCCTTTATTACCAATGCTGCAACTTGTAAAACACCACTGTGCTGTGTACTTTGCAAGCACTTGTTAACATATCCGATCTGGTGGCCACTGCATTATGTCATTTTAGTTCTCACTCTTGGGAGTAAGGACCAAGGAACCTGTTGATAAATGTTATTTGATTCTATTACAGATATCTGCACAGATGGGAGCTGGATGCCGCTTTGGAAAGAAGCAAAAGTTGACCGATAAAGGTACCATAGGTCTGCCCCTTTTTTTGGTGCAATCCTGGCTTGAATCTCATCATTTGATGCGGCATGAGCAATAATGGTCGTTGAATACTTAGTACTTTTGAGGAGGATTTTGTAGTAGTTTGGGCATGTACTGGAGTTGTGGTTGGTTAGTTATGTAGTACTTTAGATATGTTTTGGTAATGTTGTGTATAGGATTATTGCTTGAACAGAGCAGACATTTCATAATTTTATTTAAATAATTGTTGTATCTGCCTATTCAAGTGTAATATATTTATATATTGTAGTGTTACATTAATAAAAGATACTGTTGTACAATTAAAACACAGTAGTGTTACAATACAAAAAATAGAGTGTTGTATTAGTCTATGTGGGTGGCAAATGGAGGACCGATTTTTGCACAATAATCCTAATCTAATGTAACATTGACAAACTATTACAACTGGCCATTACAGTGTTACAGTAGGGCCTTATTGTAATACTTTTCCTTTTGTTACAATGGATAGTCAAAGTGTTACATTACGCCCCTGATGTAATGCTCGCAAGTGTAACGCCCCTTAGTGTTACATTAGGTCTATTGTAATGCTTTTCTGGCCTATTGTAACAGTAAATTGGAGTTACATCAGGCCACTTATGGCGTAGTGGATAGTTCTCAATCTCAGAGGAAGAGAACTTTGATAGGGCATTGGCCGTAGTGTTCTCTTCTCTTGGAACGTGTTCTGCATACCACTCATCAAATTGAGTGAGCATTCCTTTCAAAACCTTCAGGTATTTGGCCATGGTTTCATCCTTGGCCTCGAACTCCCCATTGACTTGGGAAATTACAAGTCTCGAGTCTCCACAGACTTTAAGATTCTTGGCCCTTACGGCTCTGGCCAAGCCTAATCCGGCTATCAAGGCCTCATGCTCAGCTTCGTTGTGTGTTGTTGAAAAATCCAACTTCAAAGCATATTCAATTATGAACCCATCGGGGCTTTGCAAGACTAGGCCTGCTCCACTGAATTTTGTTTTTGAAGCTCCGTCAAAAAAAGAAGCCAGTACTCTTTGAGAGTCAGGTCTTCTTCTTTCGTGGGCTTCTTAGCTTCTTGGGTACCTCTTGCCCCCCGACTTCTGGGTTGTCAATGGTACATTCAACCACGAAGTCAGCTAATACCTGAGCCTTGATGGCTATTCGAGGCTTATACTTGATGTCGAACTCACCCAATTCAATTGCCCATTTAATGAGCCTACCACTGGCTTTCGCGCTCTGAATGATGTTTCTCAGAGGTTGGTCCTTCAGGACTTCGATCTTATGCTCTTGGAAGTATGGTCATAACTTCCTCGAAGCGGTAATAAGAGCGAGTGCAAATTTTTCAGTCGTGGAATAGTTTAATTCTGCTCCATAGAGCACTTTGCTCACATAGTAGACAGGTTTTTGAACCTTCTTTTCTTCCTTCACGAGGACAGCACTTACAGCTTGCTCAGAGACAACAAGGTAGAGATAGAGAATGTCCTCTGGACTTGGTTTGGCCAACAACGGGGCTTCAGTCATTTATTTCTTTAGCTGTTCAAAGGCCTCTTGGCTTTTAGCTGTCCACTCAAAATCCTTCACCTTTTTCAAGGTTTTGAAGAACGGAAGGCACTTGTCTCCAGACTTATAAACGAACCTCCCTAGAGTGGCTATTCTTCCAGTTAACTTCTGGACGTCCTTTATAGAGCGTGGTGGCTCCATGTCAAGGATTGCTTTGATCTTGTCGGGGTTTGTCTCGATTCCTCGTTTTGAGATCATGTGACCCAAGAACTTCCCTGATCCTACGCTAAAAGCACATTTGGCAAGATTCAACATCATTTTGTGATGTCTCAACACTTCGAAAGCCTCTCTGAGGTGATTAATGTGGTCGGCCTTAACTATGCTTTTAACGAGCATGTCGTCAACGTAGAACTCCATGGTTTTACCAATTAGGTGGGCGAATATTTTATGCACATCCTCCTTTTTCCGTTGGCTTTCTTGACCATAATAGGGTTTGCCAACCACTCAGGGAATTGGACTTCTTCAATGAATCCAGCTTCCAAGAGCTTCTCGACTTCTTGCTTAATGGCTTCCAGCTTATCAGGAGCAAAAGCCCTCTTCTTCTGCTTGACCATCGTCTGTGTTGGATTGACGTTCACTTTGTGAGTTATGAGTTCAAGATAAATCCTATGCATGCCGTCCCAGAGAATACATGGCTGTTCACTTGTAAGAATTCAACTAATCGGCCCTTCATGGGTTATTTCAGGGACGCCACAATATAAATGACCTTGTCCAGGTCTAAGGGGCCTAGGGAGATCTGGATTAGGTCTTCAGCTGGTTTCCCTCTTCGCTCCTTGTTTTCTCGGACATCCATGTCTTCTATGGGGAGGACCTGCCCCCACAGTTCCATCGGGCCTTAGGGCCGCCATGTAACAGCTTCGGGCTATCTTTTGATCGCCCCTTTCTTCGCCCACACCATTTCTGGTTGGGAACTTGAGTTTCATGTGATATGTCGAAAGCTCGGCCTTCAACGCATGTAATCCTGTCCTTCCAAGGATTAGGACATTTACGTGGCCTCTCTTGGCTCTTCCCCAATTGTTATGGGAAGTTGGATCAGGCCCTCAACATTTGACTCCACTCCATTGAACCCGTAGATGGTTACATCTGAAGGGATCAGTTGAGAGTCATTGTATCCCATCTTTGTAAATGCATCGTGAAACAGTTTGTTCACCGAGGCTCCATTGTCTACAAGGACTCGCTTGACCGGACAGTTTCCAATTATTGGGGTGATAACTAGAGGATCATCCTGGGGGAACTTTACCCCTTCAAGGTTAGAGTTGTCGAATCCAAGTGCTACTTCAGTCTTGGCCCGTTTCAGGGTTTCTCCGACTATATTCATGACTTCTCGGGCATAAGCCCTTCGAGAACTCTTTGTTGTACCGGCCGCTGTTGGGCCTCAGGAGATTCTGTTTATAACTGGCCGTCGGGGCTGTGGGTTACGATCTTGATTATGATCGCTGTCCCTGCGATAACTGTTTTTTCTTTGGCCTCCGTCATCTTCACCCTTGGTGAATCGGCCAAATTTTCCTATACGGATCAGATACTCGATCTCTTCCATGAATTGTCTGTAGTCGTCGGTGTCATGACCGATGTCTTTGTGGAACCTACAAAATTGGCTCTTATCTCTTCTTTCAGGGTCTCCCTTTAGTGGCTTCGGCCATCGGAACTCTTTGTCCTTCTCAATTTCTATCAAGATCTGGCTCCTTGGAGCATTCAACCACATGTAGTCAGTGAACCTTGGTCCCTAATTCTTTCTAGGAGCAGTGCTAGAGTTTTTGCCAGTTCGAGGATGTTTGTCCTTGGCGTCATACTCTTGCTCCGCTTTTCATTTCTTGTTGCCCGAGTTCTCGGTACTCGGTGCAACCGTCTTCAAACTTTCCTCAGTCTTGATGTACTTCCCGGCCCCTCTCTTGGAGTTGTAGCATGCTCTCGAGAACACGTTTGGCCAGAGACATCTTAAAGTGCCCGTTCTTGGTTTCTTGTTCATGGAAACTTTTTCGTCTAGATCTGGGACCTTCAGGGCCACTTTTTTGAATCGGTCTAGATATTCTCTCCTGGGTTCCTTTGCTCCTTGTTCGATACCCATGAGAGACGTTGAACTCTTTTCGTGGACTCGGCCACTTTTGAATTGCTTTATGAAAGCTTTACTGAGATCTTTGAAGGATCCAAAGGAGTTCGGGGGAAGTCGGCTGTACCAAAGTTGAGCCATTCCCCAAGTGTTTGAGGAAAGGCCCGACACTTGATACCGTCATTCACGGGGTGTAACAACAGGGCATTTGAGAACATCCTCACATGATTGGCAGGGTCGCCATTACCATCGCCATTACCATCGAACGTCTTGATGGTTGGCATCTTGAACTTCCATGAGATGCGAGCATTCTTGATCTCATCAGTGAATAGTGGTGTTGGATCATCAGGATCTCCCAGTAGGAGTAAATCATGGGGATCAGCCCTAGGGGTAACAACCCTTCTTGCTGGTGGATCTTCCAGATCTATGACGGGAGGCCTCTCCATGTCGCGCCTTAGTTTTTGGATCTCGGCCTCATGTGCTTGAATCCTATCCTGAACACTTTGGGGGGCTGTTCCATGAGCCCTTCGTGATCGAGAGTGCCTCTCGGGCTCATGTCCTTTTCCAGTGCGTCTCCTCCTTGGGGGGATGTCTTCTTCCGAGGACTCAGTCTCGTCCACGGTGCTGGGTCCTGAATAGTCACGTCTTTCGGGGATAGGACCCAAGCCACGTATGTATTCGGGCTATTGTGCATGACCGCTTCCTCCAACGTCAAGGATGTAGGGCATCCCGTATGTTAGGTTAGGGTTGGTCCTCGACGGGAAGATAGTCGTGGACATCTGGTATCCAGGTGCCTCAGAAATCAATGGTGCATACACCATTTGACTTTGGGGAGTCATCCCTTGAGTAACCGGATTCTGAATTGGGGAATTCGTCCCTTACAGAATCGGATCTGAGAGTAGGGGATTCGTCCCTTGTGTTTGAAAAGAATCCGTAGTCACCACAGGAACGTTTCCTCCTTGAGAGGCGTACGTTGAGTGTGGTGGGATCTCGTAGGTGGATGCTACTGTTTGAGAAGTAGTCTGACCCTCGGATTGACTCCGTGTTTTTGCCATGGTTGTTGTCTTCTTCCCACATACGGCGCCAAATGTTGTGGAACAAGATTGGTGGTTGCGATTGCAATTAATGCTAGGGTTAGAAAGCGTAGAGCTTTAATGACTACACTCGTGTTCTGGACTACACGGTCCTTACGATAGTTTCATTCGACATCGTGATGGAGGACATAGCTTACGATCATCGGCTTTGATCAAGCCACTAGGCATTTTATTAGGACAATGCACAATGATTCTAACACTTTGTCGCATCTCTTCAATACGAATACAGTAACGATCATTGCCTACGTATCTCTGTATTGTTGAGAATCAAGCCAAGACGTAGTTCTTGAGATAGGGGTACGGCCCCTCATATAGGCGTTCAGCCTAGGGTTTGATTGGAGTTCGAAGACTTGGTGGACAAGTCTTCTTCATGGATGGTAAGTCTGAGACTTCGTGAGGTGGTGGATCTAGATCCTTCCTCGTATGGGCCTGATACTTGTGTTTGGACGTGGAGTCCGCGTGGCCTTGGCGGGCCTTTGGTCGTGGTCGTGACTGGGCCTTGAATGTGAACAGTGTCTGTCCGTGTTCGTGTCTGGGCCTCGACATTTTATCCCCAATAGTTAATACATCATTAATTATGTCTTAAGATTATTTTTTAACCATATTAATGTGGTCTTCTGTTAAAATCAATTTTTGGGATTAATTTTATTTTAAGGTTTTGGACAACTAGCATGGTTGATTTTTAGGGTTTGGGATAGATTTTGTGTGAGTCATCTCCCCTCTACTGTAATTTTAATTTTTAGTAGATTAAATATGACATGATATTACTATTATATACATATCGAAGGTATACAGATGTATTTTCGTGCATAGTCCTTTTTTTATAGTTTTTTTGTTTGTTACAGTTCTCTAATTTCTTGGATGGAGGAGAGAGTGGTAGTTTCGGAGAAATAAGCACATCATATGTCGATGTATGTGTTTGATTGTGAATTAGTATGTGTATGATTGTGTATGACTATATCAAATATGATGGACCACTGGAACGAATGTAACTAGCTAATCATACAATTAAGGGCTTTTATTTCATGGTAGTTGGGCTTCCGTGGGTACATATTTACGTATATTTTACCACATACATTGTGGTATATCTTTTTGATTTGTTGCGTTGAGGAAGTTGTATTTCTGATTGATTGCAGAGTCTAACAAAGATTAGCTACATTAACACATGATGTTGGAATGGAGAAAGGCCTAATGGATCCCCAGAAATATATTGCTAAGGACACGTGTTTATAAAACTTAGTATCTTATACTCATTCTGTATTTGTATTTGCTCCATTATTTTGGAAAACTGTTGCATCAAGTAATAATGCAGACATTATTTTTCTGGGTTTATCTTGCACCTATATCTTTATCACTGGAAGTAGTTTGAACCCCTGTTTTTCATTGTTTTATACTTCCAGTCAAATTTTAACCTTTAGTATAGAATATTTTTCTGCCCTTCATTCAACCAAATTATTTCATGGTTGCATTCTCTTAGGTAAAATTAATAAGTGAAGCATCATTGGTGGTTCAGTTGTACTTGGACTCGTCAGGATTTTTCCACGCATTTCATATTCTATGGAAGGTAGGCCTAAAGATCAGTACTATATATAAATACTAACAATTTGCCTAATCCTGTTTATGATATTATGTATTTTGTGAACAAGAAATGCCTAATTACTCTAAAATTTTATAGGGCACGGTTTCAGTTTTTGCTAGATAATCATACTAGCTTTTCTGGTAATTTCAAGTTTAAGGAAGATGAACTCTTTCCTGGAATTTGGAAAAAAGTTAATGCTGGCCCTCTTTGCTATTACTACTGTGCTAGGTTATAGGATTAGTAGTTTGTGGTTATGATCGGTGTATTCTCCGGTCTTTACATGAGGCTACACTTGTAACCAACGACTTTAAGATCTATTAAAGCTAAACTTCTAATACATTGTTCTTTTGTTGCACATAGTATGGGTTTCTACTCTTCAAAGATCTTGTGAAAGAATAGCTTGCTCACTGGTTATCGAAACTGTTAAAATAATAAGCTAAACTTTCTTTAATAAATTAAATTATTTAGAATGTTCTTGAAAAGTTCTATAATATACCTTTGAGTCATAGACCTTTGAGTTCATAGTCCTTTGAGGTTCAAGACTTTTGGAGTTCAAGACCTTTAGCATTTCTAGATTGTTCATGTACCTATGGAGTTATATATTAAATAATGTGCATTCCAGTAGGTTCTATGGAGTCCTATAAATAGGATTATCTACCAAGCTTTCTAATCATCAAATCAAGAATTATCAAATCATCTTTTGAGTGAAATACAAGTGTGAATTTTATATTTCTTTTGTGTGAGAAGTTGTGTGAATTACAGACAACAAGTTTCTTCTCCTTAATCTCCAACTAGTTATATACTTAAATTCCTACGAACTTCAGTTCGTGATGTTGGAGGAGGTAGCAAATCTTTCTAATTACCAGGCTAATAATTGCATCCGATTTGGTATTTCGAAGACAAAGTGCTTGAAAATCAATATCCTATTTTGTTTAAAATATATTTTATCTTTTGGAGTCAAGCTCTTTGTGGAAATTTATGTTGCTGCATTCCATAGTGTATTTGTGCAGGTTTTACTAGCAGTAGGATATCCGTGACTAGTTCACTGTTTAGTTTAGTACAGATTTTTTTGAATTTGCAGCACTACCTATAAATATAGGGAAAAGTGCAAAGGTTTCATAAATTTCAGGTATCTTTGTACAATATTATATATATTTGTTGCCTACTATTAATCTTGCCACAGAGGGCTGACTGGATAGTTTATTATAATAAACAGTGATTTAATTCTTACTAGGCAGTGTTTGGTAATACATAGCAAAATAAGTTAACGCCTGGAGCTGTCTTCAATGTTTTTTTATGCACACGAGCAGGTTGAGCCGCTAGCTTTGCACTAGGTGTTTAACTAGACGGATCCTTAGATCTAGAGACAACGAAGCAAGTTTATCTGGCATTTGAATACTTAATTATAAAAGAATAAATGCTTAATTTCCTCGGGATCTACTATATCTTTTAATAACAAATTCTCCGGATAATGCAGTTGGTTCAGTCATAAGAATTGTAATCATGCTTGCAGTCCAAAACATGAGAGTATTCCTTACCGGGTATGCTTCCCATGTTGGGATTATCTGCAATTTGCTTACAGTTTGGCAGTTATGATGAAATTATTATCATCTTCTGGTTCAAAATTATTATCTTCCAATTTTAGGTCTCACTGTGGGTAACACTTGACAGAAATTCTGTCAAACACACACAGAATAACAACCTAATATTCAGGCTCATTAACACGCACACGTTTGTAGTGTAACGAGTACAAACTTTTAGCATTTCAAGAACATAGAACTTTTCATTACCTTTATATAGAAGAACATAGAACATAACAACATTATTTGTTCCTTCTTCCTTAACTAAATCGAAATGGCCCTCCCGCTCATCTTGTTTTTCATGTTCTCCGAGCGATAATTTGGGTGATCAGTCATTGCTTAAATTAAGTGGTGGATCGTTGGTTCCTCAAAGTCGTTTTGCATAGGCTCAACCATGAAAGGACGGTCCAAACTTAAATTAATAAATTTGATATAATTTATTTAAATCTGTACAGGTATAATATCATTTATGGGTATGATAATTTTGTTGGAGCAATCTCAAACATTGTCCTTGGTTTTTAAATGGTCTTGAACCAACTGTGTTTTGTAATCTTCGATTTGAATAAGTCAGTTGCTGTCAACATTTGTTTAACGTGTCCTTAGGATCGTGGTTAGTGATAGAAGTGGTTTAGGAGTAACGTGTCCTTAGGATCATATTTAGTGATAGAAGTGGTTTAGGAGTGTATCAAGCTCTGTCCTCGTTTGTAACTTTTTAGTTTTCATGTGATGTCTTTACTTATATGTATTGTATTGCTTTCTGAGAAATAAGTGTACTGAAGTTTTCAACCAAACGTTAACATATTCCCAATTTAACATTCAAACAGTTAGTAATTATATTAATAATATTTGGTATTAGAGCCGGAAGGTCTTGGCTGTAGTCGAACACACCTATGATGGAGGTGAACAAGGCTAAAGGTTCTACAGGCTTGAGCTAAACAATGCTGACAAGAAGTAACTACACAGCTTAGGCTCTCAAGATGAAAGTTTTCATGCCGGAGCAAAGGGTCTGGACTGTCGTGGAACCAAGACTGTCGTGGAACCAAGTGACCCAAAAGCAGTGGTCGAGGAGAAAACTGACAAGATGGCTATGGCTATGATATATCGGGGCATTCTTGAGAAAGTCTTACTCCCTCTCGCAGATAAGAAAACGGAAAAGGATGTTTGGGAGTCAATAAAGACCTTGCATCAAGGTGCTGATCATGTGAAGAAAGCCCAAATTCTCAAACACGAGTTTGAAATGTTGAGTATGAAAGAAAATGAGCACATCGATGATTTTCATGTGAGACTGAACAAAATTGTGACGAACATACGAGCTTTAGGTGAGGAAATGGTAGAGTCCTATGTAGTTAAGAAACTCTTGAGAGCAGGTCCTGAAAAATTCTTACAGACAGCCTCCACTTTGGAGCAGTTTGGAAATCTCGACATAAGCAATCCTTTACTTAAGGCGCATGAGGAATGAGTTAAGGGAAAATCTGAGACTTCTGAGAGCCAGTTATTGCTGACTGAAGAGGAGTGGGCAAAACGCGAGGGCGAAGAAAGAAAGCTGCTACTCACACGTGAGGAATGGCTTAAGCGTACAAATGGTGAAAAATCCACAGGCTACAAAGGCCGAGGTAACTTCAATAAAAGCAAGATCAAGTGTTTCAGTTGTAATGTATATGGGCATTTTGCAGCTAATTGTCGAAAACCTAAGAGGAAGAAAGAACAAAAACAAGAGGTGAACATACTATGGTGGACAATGATGAACCAACTCTTTTGGTGACAAAACATGAATGGGAAAGAAAAAACTTATGCTCGAAATAGAGTCACTGTCTCTTTGGTAACAACGAATGAGGAGAAGACGAGTGAATAAAATGTGTGGTACCTCGACAACGGAGCAAGTAATCATTTGACGGGTTGTAAAGCTAAATTCACAAAATTGGACGAGCATGTTACTGGGCCAGTCGACTTTGGGGATGGATCAATGGGAAGGGAATTGTTATGTTGTTGTGCAAGAATGGTGAAAAGAAAGCTATGCATGATGTGTACCATATGCAACACTTAAGGATTAACATCATAAGTTTGGGTCAGATGTCGGAAAATGGTGACAAGGTGATCATGAGGGGAGACTTCTTATGGATATATGATGAGCAAGGAAGACTATTGATGAAGGTTAAAAGATGTCCAAACATACTCTACAAGATCATAATCGAAGTAAGAAAGCAAGAGTGTTTGATGTCGAAAAAAGATGAAGACTCAAAGTTGTGGCACTTAAAGCTTGGACCCCCAAGCAGTGGCACTGATGTCAAACAACAAAATGGTAAGAGGAATTCCAGTTACAA